>JARFOD010110081.1:0-19587 GCA_031763545.1 Mopalia muscosa
GTATTTCACTTATATGACGACGGACACAAATACAGGACATCACAAACAAATCTGCTTCCTGTTACCCTTTAGCTCTGTGAACACCAGGACAACAGAAAACAACCTCTTTTCTCGTCTCTTGCGATCGACCGAGGAAGTATTCTGCAGGACCATGGCCCACCCGCTCCCTCACAGGCGATTATCACTTGAAGCAGTGTAAAGGTTTTCATTTAATACTATGTTACATGTATATTGAGAAATCACCAAGACATAAATTGATAAGAATAAAACTTACTAATGACTTTTTTAAATAAATATAAAGTTCATGGGCTGAAAATTAACACAGTCTTTGTCACCTTTTTGTAAAACAGACAAAACAACATTTGGAATTTTGCCTTTGTCATATCTTTCTGTACGATCTATTTCCAAGTGATCAATAGGTAAAGAATTTATCAGTCCATGCGTTAAGGAAGCTAGACCTTAAGTCCAAATGTATCTAAAATATATTCAATTCCTTAAATTAACATCTTAGAGTAGAGCTTAGAATTTTATTAAATAACTTTAATAAACTTTTGCCTATTAGTTTCTTGATTAATACAGGGGTGGAAATTAATATACATTTGTAGGACATGTCCGGTAAAAAATTCAGATTGTACTCTTGTAAAGATGCCCAGATTTTAACATTGTGTTGAATGGTCTACAGGACAAAATCGAAAAATGTCTGATAAAATATTTTAAACATTTCCACCCCTGTAATATCATGTAATACCATCATGATTTGGATATTTTTGGCTCAAACTGTATTGTTTTTTTGTTTGATTGGTGTTTAACGTCGTACTCAAGGGTATTTCACTTATATGACGACGGACATAAATATAGAACATCACAAACAAATCTGCTTCCCGTTACCCTTTAGCTTTGCGAACACCAGGGCAACAGAAAGTAACCTCTTTTCTCGCCTCTTACGATCGATCGAGGAAGCAGAGGGAGTATTCTGCAGGGTCATGGCCCACCCGCTCCCTCGCGGGGCCGCTCAAACTGTTAGCTGATCAAGTGTTCTGGCCAAAATTCACACTTTCAGCTGGTTCTAAACAAAAACTGATAATGTACAAAAGTTTGAATTCTTTCATTATATTATTGAATCTGCAGCTATATACTGAAGACTCTATATAATCATTCACTAAACATATACTAGGTCTAGTCACCCGAACGAGTATAAGTCGCTAAAACCAAATAAAATCACTAAAAGTGGAATAAAGATAGCCCTTCATAGAGCGACGTCATCTATTAAATTCAATAGTGCTTCAAGCAACCATCCCTTTATTCTTATACCCTGAGGGCAAATGTCCAAGCTCTATAAACATCCGATTGATTTTCAGCTTTGAAAGTATCTTCTAATTTGGCACTAATGGTGTACTAAGGTAAGACATCAAAGCAGAGCGCACCTCAATGGCCTCAGGTAAAACAGGTAAATCACTGTAATGATCAGTCTCAGATAATGAGACTACTGCTTTGATGATTATATCTACCTAATCTGTCCCCAATTTAACATTATAATATCTGCCTTGGTCATGTTGAACTTGTGTGGTTTACCAGGGTTATTTACTTACACCAACATCCTACCAGGATTAAATTTTACTCCTGTTGCTGTTGTTAGTTTTAAATCATGTGACACACATAATCTATGATTAATTGATTGATTGATTGATTGATTGATTGGTGTTGTACGCCATGTTTAAAGATATTTCACATATATGCAGCACTGACTTCCAAAGAGTGTTTGTTTGTTGGTTTGTTTGATCGGTGTTTAACATCGTACTCAAGGTTATTTCACTTATATGATGACGGATTGTCCCCTTCACACGGTACACAGCATTATTACAGTGGAAAACCGAGAGGAAACTTCGCTAACTCTGTTATTTATTTTAAATAAAACATGACATGATTTTAAAGATAACACGTTGGCTGACTGCCTGTGGATGACAAGTAACGCCAGATACTGCGTGAAAATGCAATCGTGCACCTACATGAAACTCAACATTTCCACTTATCACAGGTCCTAGAACAGTTTTATTAAATTCTGAAAACCGATTTACACCTGCTACTGATAAAGTCTGCTGGACCAGTGGTTGTCCAGACACTTCACCCTACTGATACAGGGCATTCATTGTAATACTAGTGAAATGTAGTGTGGCCAGCCACTGTCCTAAAATACTGACCCATCTGGCGCATGGCCGCTTAAGCAAAATCAGACACCTGCTGAGTTGGAAAATTTGAAAAGTGATATGAGCTGCATGGATTGGTAAAATCTCAATGAAATTTGACATTATTTACTAAAAAATACATCTTGAAAAAACCCTCTCCTTTGCTTTAAGATTTACTTACACCTCTTTGAACAATATGGTGGAGCGCTTCGGCAATCATTTCTCAAATGTATCTTTGGTGGTATGACAAGGTAGGCCATTTTCTGGTGTTTCTCACAAACACAGTATACATGAGCTGTATCATGTCAGTCTGTGTGTTGTGGACTGTCATTAGAACAATACAACCAAACTCATGGAGGGCCACTCCTAGTTAGTACAGGGTCAGTGATTCACCCCTTAACCACAGTCAAAGCATAAAACCATTGTTCTTGACATTAAACCCTCAAATTACCATACCTGAATTTGTTTGAACTAGTTTATAGTTTGGTGTTTTCTGGTACAGGCAAATGTTATCCATGTTTTGGGTATGATGAATTAAAATCATAAATTCACACCATCTAGGCTTGAGTGAGTTGGGTGCATGATTGGCTTTACTCATACTTTCTCAGCTTATTGTCATGTACAAGCAGTCAGCCAACATTTTATCTTCAAGTGATGTGTTGTTTTGCCTAAAAAAACGCTGATAAAGCCAGTAATGCACCTGAATGGCTCGAGTGTGGGTGTTGTACATTGTTCTCTTGGGTAAGTAAGTTATCAGACTACTTGACTGATCAGTGCTGATGTTTGTTTGTTTGATTAGAGTTATTAAGGCTATTTTACTCATATCAATGCGTGCCAGCCCAATGGGTGATGAAAACCACCCTCCACGACACTGGCAACAAAGAAAGACAATACGAGGACATCACCAAACAAACCAACTTTATATTGCCCCTTTGCTCTGAGAGCACCGGCGTATTGAGAAGCTCCCTCCTAACCAATCAGGTGATCATCCCTGTGCTCAAGAGAGTTTGGTGCACGATTTTGCTTTTGTCATACTTTCTCACATTATTGGTCATGTACAGGCAGTCAGTCAACATGTTATCTTCAACGTCACGTGATGTTTTTCCTAGAATTAATAATAATGAAGCCCATAGTGTACCTCAATGGCTAAATAGTCGGCTATGTCACTTATATGGCAGGGGTGTACATGACAGTGATGCACCTTAACAATAAATAATCACCAGAACATATGCATACAAATTGATTTTTCTTACTTAGGAATAATAATAGCCTTCAAAAACTAAGAAAAGACTTGGAATATACTGCCCTAAGTCAGAGGGCTCCACTGATGCAACATTTTTCTGTTATTTTTTGTTTTATAAGGGCCTTGTGGAAAAGAAGGAGTGGAAGTCAAATTGTATGGCACCATGGTAACATGATAATGTAAATATATTCCAAGTTTGACAAATATAGGTCTAATACATTAAATGTCCACTGAGTGCAAAGTGTGTAACTCTTTAACTGGTGTTAAAATTTGCAAATTGAAATATCAGGAAAGAAGTTAGGGGGTTTGGTAAATATCACAGCTCATTGATATCCCCCTTGACAGATCATTAAATACTCACAGACAAAAGGTACATAGTGTGGGGCTCTAGTAATGAGGTAAGTGTCATGGATGCACCCAGTGACCTTTACTGGCCATACAAAGATGACCATATGCATGTACACTAAATAGCTAAATAAATTAGCTTTAAATATTATGGAAAATCACAAACATAACCTAGTTTATTCAAGCTTTTATACTAACATTTTTTTCTCTCATAAGATTCAAGTTAAAATTTTATATTAATTTGACTTAATCTGACATAATTACAATTTTAATAGAACTAAGTGCTGAAAGGTGAATATTTCAAATGAAATATATAACATACAAAAATCAAAATAGACAATATTTTTGATGATTTTGGACAAAGTGATAATATTTAGGAAGGCAAAGGTAATTTAAGTGGGTACATAAATAAACTTAATACATTAAGTCTTGGCACAACATGGTCAGGGCACTCAATGACCTTTGTACCTAACCTTGAGGACATAATATGATATGAGACCAGGTAAGTGGACTAAAGCTGCTTGTATGCAGATAAGTTAAAGCCTCTAATTATTTTATTCTTGAGGAATTCCTTTTTGTAAGACTATTATTCAGAGTGGGTTTTTCTATTCCATTTATTAGTTTATTTACAGTACAGGAAGTGGTCAAAGAGTCAGGTTTCATTGAAAGAGGGGGCAAATGAATACCCTCCAGGTATTGTCAGAAGGGTTTACTTTGTAATATTTACAAGTACCTACATGTACCAAAGTGACCTATGATGATCTTTGTGTACTTTGTGATTAAATTAGATTGTTTGATTGGGGTTTAAAATCATACTGAAAGGTTTTTCACTTAAAAGGATTTTGCATATAACGGTGTGACTCACTCATACACCTGAGCGATGGACTTCCTACCGTGAATGGTGCGTCGGAGTAGAATTAGTAAAACACCAGCTCTGAGAGCACCAGGGCAACATGAAGCTCCCTCCAACCAACCACAGTATGGTACTAAGTAGGTCACAACCAATACATTTTTTAATTGATAACACCTTTGTCAATCTATTTCCTGATGCCTTTAAATATCCATCTAAATCATGAGATAAATAAAGGATATCTCAAGAGGATGTTTAGATGCCATAAACATGGTATAGTTATAATAAATCCTGCAGGCTGTTGGATTCATTAATTTGTACTTAATTCCATGCTCAAGGCGTTTCATTCTTATCATGACATTGTACTCTATGCCAAAATAATTATCCGAAAAAAAAAAAAATTAAGTGTTTACTCTGATGAAAAATTAATATTCCTCAAATACTACAAACAGCTAGCATGCTGTATGAACACACTACCCTTAACCACAATGCCCTAGCTAAAACTGTTGTCATTTTCATTTATTGCCTTTTCCATTATCTGGTGAGACAGGCACAGTAAAGTCCTAATAACCAAAGGGTAAGCTGTAATATTGATTGGTCTGGTTTTAATCAAGTGTGTCCATTGGTAAATAAAGTGTGAGTCAGAGGAATATTAAATAACACCTGTTATGTCATAGGGCTTAATTAGCAGGTGTAAAGGAACTCAGGTATTAATTAACAGGGTACTTAGCTTGACAGGTGTGGCTTCTCTACTTTTATAGGCTGTAAGTGAGGCACTCTAGAGGGGGGGGGGGGGGGTGATCATAAATATGGTCTATCATTTTTGGAATGATTTAAATCAAACACAAATTTAGTGTTATAAGACAAAATTATAAATATTCTTAAAAAACAATTGGTTATGATTTATATAGTTTTATAATAACAATTGTCCACCAAGCAATACATCTATTTGAAAGATTAAATTAATTCAATAGACAGGTTGATTGATGTGTTACATGTATAACAAACAGTACAACATGTTTAAATCATGGTGGAAGTTTACTTCCAACTTGTAAAGCTGTATTGATTAATTTAACTCAAACAAAAAAATGTATACATACAAATTGATAAATGCCATTTTTTACTTGACTATTGAATTAATTGCACTATTCAGCACAATAGTCTAGTGGCAAAACCCCTATACGCAGGTTTAAAACACTGTCTTCTTAAATAATTAATGAATTTACCTCTTTTAATATCAATTAATGATGCCTATTAACTATTTAAGAGTGATGAAAGACATTAAACAGTACGTCAGTTACTAAATAGTTTAAATAACCATCAATGTTATAAAGAATATCCTGCCAGCATGAACTTAACAGGATCTTGAAAACAAGGCATTTCATTCAGATTTGCTATATATAATAAGCAGATTTTAAAATAAAACTTTTAAGTTTTTTGACAAGTGGAATAATCAGTTTGATCTTGCTTGAAAACTAATGTACCGGAAATTAGCTTGAATTTATTCATATCGCAAACCAACATGCATGGAAATTGGGTCTACATGTTTAGATATTGAGATAAAAGTTAAAAGTTGTGAATCTGAACACAAATGTCGATATCTTGGCCCTGTCTGTCAAAGTCTATGTTCTTTATGAAACTTTTAATTACTTCTATTCACTTTTAAGAAATGCTTGTATTAAAGACAAGAAAGGCAATATCAAACATTCTGGAGACATTGTGCTTATAACTAGACTTCTGAGTGAATCCATTGTTGGTGTTGGACATAAAATTTGTGAGATAACCTATCATTTGCACACGCCCATGCTTTGCTGATTTTTTCAACTTACATAAATGTGCGTGATGAAAACTAAAGCAAACTTGCTTAATAATAAAAAGTTTATTGATGATTGGATTGACAAAATTGGTCAAAATCAGCCGCAAACTGAAAATTTAGATGAACATTGTGAACAATTTGGGAAACCTATAAATCAGTCCTGAAATACACTTGCATAACCATGGAAAGATCTTGTTCGGTCTGTTCTTCCCAACGGCACAGGCCTTTATGTAGACTTGGCAATGTTGCTAGATGGTGGAAAGCTGTTATGACTGCTTGGGAAAACCATCCATAAATTGAATAGTCAAGGCAGTATCCAGAGCCATTTTAAATACGGAAAATGTATTGGCGCCCTAACTATTTCAAGCCCAAATTAATGTCAATACATTACTATTTTGATAAATTTCGGTTAAAATCAAGCTAAAAGTGAATTCAGAACCCTAATTATGGTCTGAAGAATTTGGGATAGGAACCTGGGAAATTTTTCTAGAAAGTTGATCAAGAAACTAAAAGACACAAAAATTAGTCACTGTATCCTCTTGTCATGAGGCACAGACACACTGCTGTTTACTGAGTATCTGGTCAAAGTCTGTAAACATGTAAATTGGGGTGATTTCTAAATGAAACCAGTTGAAAAGTAAATGTCTCAACTTAACGTTAAAAACTCTTCCATAATGAAATTTCTTTAGTTCCTTAACATGCACGAGACACAGAAACAATGTTTTTAAATTAGTGTCATTAACGCTTTGTAAACATGTAAATTATGCTAATTATAAAATGAAACCAGTTGCATTTTAAATTTTTCAAGTTAAAGTTTGAAACTCTTCCATAATGGAATTTCTTAAAGTTCTTACAGCACTGTTAGTTCTGTTGAGATTTTCTTCAGGGGGTAGAAAGTAAACAATCTAAAATAAACATTGCACACCTGTTGAAATCTATAGGTAAACATTTGGCAGGTAATTGCTTTGATGTGGCTTTGTTGAGTCTTACCTCCTTCTTAACATAGCTTTTCTCCTGCTAGGCTAAAAGAATGCCGAACAAATGTTACCATTTAGAAACGTTATCATAATAACATTTAACCAGGTATTAAATTCAAAAAGCAGAAGAATAACAAAAAAAAAAACCATATGCAAACAATGTAAGCTAAAACTTTTAAAGGAATATTAACTTATAAAATATAATGATCACTTCAGATGTATGCAAAATATTGGGTAATGCTAGTGCATTAAAGTTTTTAGAAGACAACATCAATATTTCTAAATATATAGAATTTTTTTTTTTTTTAAATCAAACAATCAAAATACTTTAAATTTACGACTTCTAAAAAACAGAATTGTTGGAGGCAAAAAACTAATTTTTCTTCTATTCTTTAAGACATATATTCAAATTATGAGCATATGTAGCTCAGTTGGTAGAGTGTTGGGCCTGTAACCCAAAGGTTCCAGGTTTCGAAACCTGGTGGAGCCAAGCTAGTTTTTGTCTCTTTAATTATTCTAAACATATATTAGAATGTGTCATTCACTATGGTTTGACATGTACATCATCAGTTTTAAGATCTAAATTCAACATCAATATTGACCTAGTCCAGCAGTTATTATCATCAACACCTTAGGCAACTAAGAGTTTATTCGGGATCCGGAATTGCTTAACTCTAAAACTTTTTCAAAGGTGCTAAAATGAGAACACTCAGCAGAACGAATAAAAAACTAAAATACCACGTGAGAGTTCTTATGATGTTTAAATCTGTTCAAACTTTTCATGTACACTCTATGTGAGCTAGAGACATCCCTCTTCTCACGACAAATAAATCTGCTCATTGAGGTTCTAGCTTTCTGAAGGCATCAGATCAAAGTTTAGAAAAGAAAGATCTGCTCAGTTGGGTTTAACGTTTAACTTAGGGTTATTTCACTCATATGATAGCTTGCTAGTCTAATGGACAATGAAAACTATCCATAAAGTCAAGGCCAATAACTAAGGAGAATTACAAGACATAAAACAAAGAAATCACAACAGTCTGGCTTAACGTGTCCATTAAGCTTGAGAGAACCAGGGCAATACAAATCTGTGAAAATTAGTTTGCAAATACCAAAAAGTAAAAAAAAAAAAAAAAGTAGAAAAATACTTAAACACTGCATTAAAATGTTTAACATGTGTAAGCTTATCCAGTGTATCTCATTTGACAGAAACAAAATCAGAACTGACCAATAAACATTTCAGAACTACAGTGAAAGAAATATCTATCCAAATTTACAAAAAAATAGTAACTTACGTAATAATTTCTTGGCCAAAAACATAAGTGTTCACGACAACCTCTTGAGTTAAATCAACTTCTCTAAACACATTTATCATTTGAGTGCCAGTAGATAGAAAATATTCTGATTTGCAATGATAATATACATGTATCTATATTTTTCAGTCTTGTTTTTCAGTCTTTGTTTAATTTCATGCATATAAAAGAATGACACGAGTGAAATTCATACACCATTCTTGTCCATTCAACCTTGTCACTCGTCATTGACAGTCATTGCAAAGGTGTTATTATTAAACATGGACATAACATGGATATCACTGTCTGAAAACAAACCGCACTTCAAAAGGGTTATTAGTCCTCAAAATACACAAGTTTGAGAAATATAAAAGGACTTCTTACCCATGCTTGGCTGACTGCTAAAACTCACTGAATAGAACACTAGTAAACTCCATTTAGAGGTGGTTGTCCCTGGCTTGTCATTTATCACTGGTCAACTGTACCAGAGTTAACCCTTTGACTGTCAAACAACTGACACACTCTGTTAACCCTTTCACACCTCAGTGATTCTGTGGTCCCCCCCCCCCCCCTCCCCCTGGGGGCCAATCCTATTCATCAGAAACACAGTCCCCTTCCTTACTTCCCTGTGTGTAACCACAAACTACCGTAAAACTGTCACAAATCCTTATTAAATTATCTGAGCCATTAATATTAATAATTGATGATCCTATCTGTCAATATCTTATCAATAATCTAAACTTATACCGTACTTAAATTGATATCTTTGTAACTTTTAAATGGACCACAATCATCAGAAAAGATTTTAAAAATTTCTAATCTAAAAAAATAAAAAAATAAAACAAACATTTATAAATATATGTCAATTTAAAATAGATAAATCACTGATGCAAAATATAAATAAAAAAATGCAATGAGAATCGGGACATTTACAACCATATCTGATTAGTTTGAACTAGTTTGAACTTATTTAAAGTTAAACATTAATGTAAATTGAAATACCCATTCCCAAGAGGCAGTTAACGAAAGGTCATGGCCATGGAAGTAAACAATACATTTGTTATTAGTCACCACATTGTGTAGAATAAGGAAATCATTCACAATTTGTGGGAAATTATTTAACAGTTATTTCACACAATACAGCTGATAACAATCCTTTTTTATGTAATTTCTCTTCTATTCAAACCAACTCTACAGCATCTTATATGATGTAAGATTAATATTAAAATTTAAAATAAAAACATATTTAAAAAAAAAATAAAAGAATTAATTGAATGGAACAAAATACGGAGAGATAAATGAAAAAAACCCAAAACCATTAAACCTAAACAAAGTTACTTGTTGGAATTAATTAGATAAATAGTAGACTTTGATTTTTGCAATATTCAATTTGTGTAAATTTCAATTCACATATTCAATGAATCTTAGAAATGCTTAAATGTTAATTTCATGAACTGATGGTTAAGTTTCAAGTTGTAAAGTATAACTGTATGTGATAGGATGCATTGTCTTAGCTAGAGACCTGTCCGCTTGGCATTTTGACAGGCAGATTTCTTAAAATGTTAACAGGCAAAACCCCTCAAAATAAGGATTTATGACAGGCAAATTTGTAATCCAAGCTAGGACAATGTTAGGATGTGTGAAATATGTGAGAGTGATGAAGTTATCAAACAATAGGTTTACCAAGTAAATAACAATCTTCATTTTGATATGTCAACATCACTTCATTTGCTCGTTGGTTTATGCTGTACTCCAGGTTGTGCCACTCATACAAAGGGGTACCAGCCCAATGAGTGAAGGCGACCATGCTCAGCAAAACTAGCAGCAAACAATGACAAGAAAAGACAATAACAGTACATTACGGAATAGCAAAAAATAATAAGCTGGACAGCTTCACATTGCCGGTTAGCTTCCAGAGGTCCAGGGGCCTCATTCCCGACACATTGTATGATATTTTTATGCGTCTTCAAGTTCACATTCTGGGCAGTATCCAGAGCCATTTTAGTTACAGAAAACGTATGGGCGCCCAAACTGTTTCAAGCCCAAATTAATGTCAATATATAACTATTTGCATATGCCCAAATTAATGTCAATATATTACTATTTGCATAAATTCCTGTTGAAATTATGCTAAAAGCTGATTCGGAACCTTGATTATGGTCTGAAGAATTTGGGATAGGAACCTGGGAAAATCTTTCTAGAAACTGCCCTGATATTGTAATGAGGGAATCCCTGATTTTATGTCATAATCAGGAATTCCCTCAGCAATTACCAGATCCAATCATCGTGAAATACAAGTCTTACTAATTTGTTGAACTTAGCATCAGTGGCAAACATGGTTGGTACTGTTGATTGATATACATTATGGGTATATAGAACATACATGTACAGTACTTGTACCATTGATACACACTAGTGTTTATTGTAAACATACCCTAATCAAATATAGGTAGTCTGTGATAGGCAATGTTTAATCAATATGGAAATGCAAATATTTATTATCAATTCAGCATCCACACTGCAAATAACAGGTGACCCAATTAGCACAGTAATGTCAAGAGAAGATATTGCCAACAGAACAACACCAACAGCAATCTGATACTATTACAACCTAAACCATCACAGATGAATAATTTAAAGCATTTCATCTTACCTTAATTCCAATCGTAAGTGCATCATTGTAGCATGTTTACGACACTCTTGTGGTAAAAAACATTATAATAAATCCAAAACAATGTTGTTGTTGCCCATGGTACTGGTACACATTCTCTTTGTGTTAAAGCAATGCTTTCCTATAGCCTTTCTAGACCATGACACTGATGCCGGCCGGCTTCAAATAGTGGTTAGGGCATAGGTGGTTAGTTCTGTCAGGGAAGACCAGGGCAGCTGACAGCATCCCCCTTGGAGACAAAGAGTTTCCCCAGTCACTGGACCAAGGCAAAAAGGACAACCAGCACAATGGCTTCACGGCACTGGGCAAGGCCGGGTTATCGCAATTTCACAACCACTGGACTGGCAGAAGCTGTGACTATCAGGACATGTTTAAGGGTTAGTGAGATGTATGACAACAGCCAAGGCATCCCTCTATGGCCATGTGTTTTCATCAGTCCAGTCAACCCTGGAGGCCAGCTTCTCATAGGTCTAATAACATGTGGCCATTTCTCAAGCATTATATGGTGACCAGGGTTAAATCCATTCCTTCTCAAACAACACATGTGTTTAATCCCACACAAATTCTTGGCATAGGTATCTTGTATGATATAGAACTTGTGTAATCTATTCCTTATATAATATGGATCTGATACAAGGATTTTTGTATTACATCAGACCTGTATGATATGATTCTTGTACAATATGGCTATGAAATAATTATTTTTATATAATATAATTCTTATATAATATTTATCTTGTATAATACGGTTCTGATATAAAGGTTTTTGTATAATATTGTTCTAATATAATGATTTCTGTATAATATAATTCTAGCATATATGATAATATGAATGTTGTATAACATGGTCTTTGGATTATACAGTTTTGTATAATATTTATTGTATAATATGGTTCTTGTTAAGTAGGTTTCTTACATTAAATTTTTTCTTTATAATGTGATAGAGATAAATTATGGCCTAGTACATTATTTCATCTTGCATTGTCAGATCTTCATCAATAAATTTGAGTTCAGAATAGAGTTGGGGCTTTGGATTTTAAATCAGTTCTTTCAAAAGATCATTGTACCGCTAATGAAGCATAATGACCTGGCATATGGGTCTTATTAACTCTAGCACATCGATTGGTTGGGATTTATGACAATAGTTAATTCTGTTTCAATGAATTCATGAATTATTTTTTGGACAAACAAAGTACAGTGATGGATTGAAGTTTAAGGTAATATTTAAATTGTTTAATCTTCTGTCAAAATCATTGTTGACAAAGGTATACAACCATAATTTGTTAACTTTGCTTGTTTCAAGCTAATTGCTATTCTTCATACATGTATAAATATGTGGAGTTTTCCTTCTAGAGCATGTTAATACATATGAAGTGTTATATTAGTTTGATTCTGGTTTAAGGCTGGCCTGGGTTTAAGTTTATTTCACTCATGCCCTGCCTAATTGGTGAAGAAAACCACCCTCAACTTGACTGGCAGCAGAGAGGGTCAAGGTCAATCATAAAACAAAGATGACAGAATTTATGGACTTCCTGTTGCCCCTCAGCTTCAAAAGACACCAGGGCAAAAGAACATTCCACCAACCTCCTACCATGGACTTCTTAAAACATTTAAATATTTGTATGCCACAAAATAATACTGATTGTCAATTTTTACTTCCACATCCTAGACAGGTGTTCACTGTGATCAAGCTAGGTATTATACAGGTGGGTTTGTGGTTAAAGTTATGTAACAATTGGTCATTGGAGATTATATACATCTTATATTAAATCAAGCTTATATTTCCTTTGATTAATCAGAAGCCAAACAGAAGTAAAAATCATATCTTAATAAATAGGCAATTCCAAGTAGTTATTAATAAATCAGTTCAGACATATACTGATTCATGATCAAATAACAAAGATCTATTCAGAAACCTGTCTTGTAGAATTTATCTAAATCTTTAATAAATTCACTGGTTTTAAGTCCACATCCCGGATAACTAGTGTGAATAAAGTTTTTGAAATATATCCAAATGTATATCTGATATCATGTGAAGACACATAATACAGTAAAAAGTCATCCCGTGGGATTGGATTAGAATGACATGATGTACACAGAAGTGGGCTAAAAATAAAAGTCTTTCTCTACACAACCACTTCTCAGAGTGTGAAAGAATACCACATTTCAATATATATGTATTCATCCACAGGTGTCGGGTGGCTTACAATTACAGGTACATGTATTATGGAGGTCTATTATTTCCTTACTTTTTGGTAAAGATATGTTACACAAATAAGCTAATCAAAATATTTTATTAATTTTAGTTGAAAACAAGGAATCGCCTTTAAATATAAAAGAAACATGATTTTGTTTCTGTAAATTTTTAACAATATACTAATAAATAATAGTAATTGAATAATTAGTAGATTTCCCCCATTGTGACAGAACATCTCAATCTCCAGGTCGCTGTGCTGACATTTATTGAATTCTGGGGTTTAAGAGAGAAAAAATAACTAATTATACCTTTCTTTTATTAAGTGCTAATGAGGTGTCAAAAAATTGTTCTTAATTAGTCATTGCTTAACAGCCTTAAGTCATATTTGACCTCCTTCAAATGTTAAAACTAACTGTCACTTAAGATCTCTTTATCAGATTTTAACTAGCAGCTAAGATAATATCGATAAAGACATCTCATTCTGTGCCTGAATATTTCAGCTTATAATGTATTCACATTAACACCCCTTAGATTATGTATATCAGATATAGTGTTAAGATGTGTAATGCTACAGTTTCCAATGAAAATATTCTATCTGAAATTTCATACAAACATTGCACTCAAGGGTATTCACTTTGTGCACAATGGATTGTCCACTTCACACAGCGCCTTACCTAACTATGGTCAAAAACCGAGAGGAAACCTCGTAAAATTATTCCCTTGATTACTCTAGCCACATAGTGTGACTCACTTATATACCTGAGGATTGACAGACTGTCTCGATCCAGTGAACGGTACAATGAAGTAGGATAGGAAAGCACATGTACTAAGCCACAGCCCGAGTCTCTTAATAAAATGAAAAATAAAAGAAACCCAACAACAATCTGTGACTGGGAACCTGTTGCAATGCTGAATATTACATCATAGTGTACAGGCAGTGGACTTTGTCCAATAATAAACATCAGGTACTGTGACAAGTAATTGATTATCAACGTGCATGACTAATTGCCAGCATACATGTAGTCAAAGGTTCTACCACATATCAACACAAATCAAATATTAATCAACAAGAAAGGTAATTCGAGGTTCAATAATCAACTGGCTGATACATTGTTCAGTCGTGACTTAATTTTGTATTAACTTTAAATAAGTAAACTGATCTGTTTTTCCAAAACCTTCCTTTATGACAGGTCAACAAAAATTCTTTGAATCAAATACCAACAATATGATTCATTTATTGGTATTTTATGCATTTATATGACAGCCGTGTGCTCCAATGATAATTGACATTAGCACCCCTCTAAATAGGAGTGTTTTGATAATGTCGGAAAGTTAATCTTCTTCCAGTGCTAGGTAAAAAGACCAGCATTACTACTCTCCAAACAAAATGTCCTTTGCCAAAGGACAATCAACAGTACATGTATGAAGATAATTCTAACCAAACACAACTATTAGACAGATAGCCTTTTTAGAACAGAATGCAACTTTCAAATTAAACAGACATCTAAACCTTGCAAGATCTCAAATTAGATTTAAAAAAAAAAATAGATCTGCAGGACATAATAGGTTGGCTGCTGACACGAGATATTGAGTTGATACAACATATGAAACTTACTTCCTAAATCCGCATCGTTTTAAATTTAAATCACCTCCTTATCTAACTTGCATCAACCTGTGAGACTTGCCAAGTTTGTCCTGACAGAAAATAGGCGGGTCTATAGAACAAATGACATCTCTATTGCACAGCAAGTTAACCTTTACAAGAGAACTGTCACTGTTAGAGTTATGTGCCCTTTGATGACTCGTTGACATGCTAAACTTTTAACTTGACCGTGTTACGACGCAACAACCAGATTCCTTAGATACCAGTTCATTCTAGTTACAGAAGTTAATTTGCAGCCAATGCAGTTTTTGTGGAGAGAATTCACAGTTTTATTGTAAAATAGTGGTGTCTAGCAAAAAGAGCAAGTGCCTAGATAATAAGTAAGTACAGAATGATATCCATGTTTAATTAAAATACAGGTTCCAATGAAGTGTTAAAGAAAAGGACTATTTTTTTCATTTAGACACTTATTCATTAAATTTTTTTTTTGTGAAGCTTTATTTCAAATTTCATTACATCAAGCTTCAGTCATGAATTAAAAAAAAACAAAAACTGCACTTTAAAAAATGGGTAAGCTTCTTGATTAGGTTGACAATATAAATAACAAATTAATAAAAGAAAAAAAAGTGCTTTAACATTGTGAACAATATAAATTGATAGAAATAAAATGTTAATGGTGAAAAGAAATCGTCTGCAAATGCAAGACATGTTTTGTTAATTTGATATTATTTATGGTGTGTAAATGTGTTTAGAGAAGTTCTTATTCGATGAGGTAATTAATTATTAACAACATGCATTGATAGCCACACGATTCACACTGTTTTATGACACAATGCCATCTTTTGTATTTCTAAACCCTAATGTAGTATAGGATAGTATTTGGAATTAGATACAGTAAATAAACTAATTTTTTGGTTAAGATTTTAGTCTTTAGTCTAGAGTCTTGGGTATTTATAGATTATAACCTACAGACAGAAGAAGTTTATGTGTAGAAACACATTGTGTAATTTCTGTGAGTAGCCTACTTAATATTTAAATGGCCCAATGCTGTTTTCAACATAAGTTATGTATCCAGAATTCTAAGGGTAGGCAGGTCTGTACAGATAACAAATTTGTAAACTGACCAATGCATCACACTTTTATGAGTCAGTATCAGTCTGACTTTGGATACATTGTTTGTTACTTTAGGTTATCTCACTCGAGTGATGCCAGCAAAGGCTTAAGCAGACACCTGTCCACAATGGACACCCTGAGGTGAACAATTGTCTCATATGGACACCCTGTTTTAAGAAAGGTTAACATGCAGGAGATAGTAAAACTGTGCAAATTGGACACCCAGTTATTTGAAAAGTAAAGCAAAATGACCATTTTGGACATAATACTTTTCATTTCTTGTTAAGCCCCTAGATGCCAGCATACTTGCAAATGAAATAAGAAAGAAATCTTTATCAAAATCCCTAGCACCAAAAATTGCAATTATCAATTCATGAGTAAGGTACACAATTGGCTTTTTTCAGACTTTCTCACGTTGCTCGTCATATACAGGCAGTCAGCCAATGTGTCATCACGTAATGTTTTGACTAGAATAAATGATAATAAAGCCAATAGTGCACAAAACGTTATACACATAATATACTACAATTTGTGACAATTTACTGTGCCATACACAAAAATATCATTTTCAAGACCTCTGACCTCTTGCCAACCACCTACAATTTTTGTATGAAGCTACATTAAAATCGTTTATGACAAGTTGTTCTCTTTCGTTTTTGACAGAAAATATTTTTAAGGGATTTATCTAAATTGAATGATTTGTAAATCTGTCAAAGAAACACTTAAGCTGCTTCCCAGCTGATAAATAGGCACCCAATGTCGCTGACAACTTAACATACAGGACAGATGTGTGGTAATAAATGTCTTGTTAACAATAGATATCTCACACACAGTTTTGACAACAACAACAGCTAACAAAGGAGCACAGTTAAGAGATGAGAGATGACAGTTATTCAAGCAATTGAGATCTGTTGCGGCCTGGTTATCTCCACTGCTCAAACAATGGAATTAATTTAGAAGAAAACTGCCACAACAATAGGATGGTAGTTACTAGGAAACAAAATATGGCAACCATAAAAGGTCTGGAAATGATCCAAAGCCGATAAATCAATACTCAATCACAGTATTGACTGGTATTTTTACACTGTAGTCAAGGATACTTAATTTCAATAACCAGAGCATATTCCCAATGTAATAGACACAAGCATAATCATAAATGACACCATGTTTTTCTATGTTGGAAAATTAATCTTCCCCAAGTGTTGATTTAAGACAACAAGCTATCCTCCAAACAATGTACCCTTAGCACGAGGGCTCCCGATAATGCAAATGAGTCTGGTTCCATGATAAAGCTAACATTAAATATTTGAATTTTATTTTTCTCGAAAGTGTTTTATAAATTCATTTCTTTTAAATTAATTTCAACTTCTATTACAATAAGAGTCAGTATCAACTTAATCAATTAATTATTGTTACAGGTTCACTTTGACACGAAAACCAAAGTCAATTTATATAATGAATTAACTAATAATTAATTTATTTAATTGTTATTACAGGTTCTATTTTTTTAGTGGTATCATAGAACAAGACAAGACATTGTACTGTTGTACAAAATAGCACCAAAGTTAAATATATCCACAGAAGGATCACTGATGCAGTACATCAGTTGTTCAAGCTGCAATGAGTTATTTCCCTTACCTGAGTTCTGGGTGGGTTGGATATTATTGTTCTGCTGGTTGAGCTGGGAATTTAACCTCTCGCTATTACATGCTTTTAATCGACTGTTACTCGGTACAGAGTTAGCATAGCTGGTTTCTTTATTTACAGATGATAACAAGCTTTTATTCGATTTGATGAATGGTGACGGCAATCTGAAAAATACACAAAACTGGTCAATCTTTTGAAGTCTTTTGCTCTTTAGACAAGAAAGAAACCATTATTTCTTTTTATAACCAAAATATAATGCATTGTGGATTTCAAAGCAACAACATGGTTGCACATCAATATTTTTCTAGTATGCATGAACAATGAGGTGTATAACTTAAAAGCATTTCATGCACAATAGCACAAAAACAAAACCAACTGCTTTAAAATATTGTAATTAATTGCTTCTACAACTGCTGATAGATACCCGCCCCATAATGCCCATGCAACTCCCATGAGATATATGTCTTAGCTTTACACTAAATCAAAGAGCCAGTCAGAAGTCTTTGAATGTACCGTGCACATTGTCTCAACGAGTTTCCATAATGCTGGAAAGATAATTTTTCTCCAGTGCTAAGTGAAGACAGTATTGCCCCTAAGCCAGAGAGTACAACTCTGATAAACACGAGCCCCAACTCCAATGAGATATATTTAAGCTTGACACTAAATCAAAGGACCGGTCAGAAGTCTTTGAATGTACTGCGCCCATCATCTCAGAGGTTATAGGACCAATTGATAAACATATTCCATAGTTTCCTGTGTTTGGGTTCTGAACATAATGTACACCAAAATTAAAATTCATCTACTTTAAAGTCATATGGAATTGGGTCGGTTTATTGAAGAGAATGTGGGTAGTTGCAGAAAATATACTTTTGGAAAAAAAAAAGATGAGCTGTGATAGCACCAGGGACCAAGCAAGCACCCACACCCACAGGATCATGGCGCTTGAAGCAGCAAGCACTTGCCAGATTGGTTAAGCTTTTTTTATTTGTACTCTGACCTTGTTTTGCCATGAAAATGTCACCTATTATAGCATTTAGCTGTATTTCGGTAGATAAGAGTTGCGAAAACAAGTACTACTTACCTTGATATCATTTCCCCTCCATTGAGCTGGTGGGGTTGTGTGGGGGCTGAACCACCACTGTGAGCACTAGAGTTACATCCCCCTACTTGTGATTTACTCTCACCACTAGGTGGTGGGTCAGGATTAATCTGAGCAGTTTTATCTTTCTCTTTTTCCTTATCTTTATCTTTGTGGGTTTGTTGCTGAGACTTCTGCTGTTGTTTAAATCGTGACAAGCTAAAAAATAATCCTAATATAGCCTTGAGATTGCCATCTTTTATATCTGGAATAAATAAAAAAACAGAACGAATAAAAAACTTGTGAAGAAACCATACATCAAATTCAACCGCTATGTAAAGAAATTACACATCTTTGAAATTGAGAGAAAACCCTGAAGAAACTTTTATTTAATAGCTGATAGACTTGAAGTCAGGTCCATAGTCTTAAACTCTTGCAGTAAGCATAATAAAAGAGATTACTAGGTGGATGAATACTAGGATGGTACTGCCAACAGCCATCCAAATGTCAGTCTGTGATATTTCCCAAATAAAAAAATGGGGGGGGGGGGGGGGGGGGTGTTTTTTTTTTTAAAA
>JARFOD010110081.1:19597-29895 GCA_031763545.1 Mopalia muscosa
TATAGTCTCACTTTAATGTCCCGAGTTTGTTATCAGCAATAAACATAAGTCACCATACAACCTCAGTGGCAAATTAGAGATCATACATAGGAAACAAACACTTGACCTAAACATTTATGAATGACGTAGGGCCTTTTAAAAATATCAACAAAGTCTGTGAAATATTAGTGTGTATTTAATTGCTACATGAAACTTTCTTGTATATTGTCACACATATATATATACAGTGGGCAGACAGAGTTAGCTTTCTGTTTGTTGCCTGGAGCTTTCAGAGATAATCTATTTGTGGTGTCTTTTTTTGCATCTTGTCATTGTTTGTTTCCTGAGAGATCCAAATTTATTTCTTTCATCCTTTGGACTGGCATGCCATCATATGAGTGAAATAACCTTAAGTTTGGTGCTACAACCCGATCAGACAAACATACATTCATGGATTAAATTGAGCTGTAAGAAATTTCTAATTATTTCCCTTTTGTTTTTCTAGAGTATTTCCCTCCTGTGAGAGTAGTATGAGCTGATATTTAATGGAAATAAAAACAAATCAATTAACATACACTTTATTAGAATTGATCGATTGATGTTTAAATGAATGCCATGTTTGATAGCTATTTCACTCAAGTCTATGACCGTGTAGTTCTTCAACACTAAACAGCCTCACTAACACTAGCATAAAATGTGATGTGAAATAATGTTACTCTGGTATAATTATGTACAGCATAACTATACCTAAAACATACTGCTCTTTGGCATAGGATTAATCTATAATGAAGCAAATTAACATTTGCACCATAAAATTGAAATATAGAATTTCTCACTCCGAAAAGATTCAGAAAAGTTTAATAAATATAGATCCAAAGTTTTGAAAACTGCTACTGACGTGTATGTAGTTTGTATGAAAAAAAAATAAATCCATTCTGAGAATTGAAATACTTCACTTTTATTACATGTACATAAACTTGGATGCACACACTGAAATTAATTTCCCAGGCATATTTGCTTGTTTAATTGGGGTTTAACATTGTACTCAAGGGTATTTCACTTATATGACGACGTGCCAGTCCAATGGGTGAAAGAAACGACCCTCGACACCACTGGCAACAAAGACAGGACGGGACAAACACAGGACAACACTAAGGACGCAATACAGACACCACAAACAGATCAGCTTCCTGTTCCCCTTTAGCCCTGGGAGTACTAGGGCAACATGAAGCTCCCTACAAACCACGTGCAGGTTTGCCCAAGAATACATAAGACATTATCTGTACTGGGTGTCATAAAACGACAGCAGAAGACAACTGAACTTACCTTTAGCACTAAGCCCTTCAGTGTTGACCCCCAACTTGGCAAGGAATGACAAACAGTTATTTATATTCTCAACCTGCAATGATAAAAAATATGAAAGCGATTGAACATTTGTGAGTAGACATTTCACAGGTTTATTCAGCACAATTTCAGAATATCAAAAGATAAAAATTCATTTAGGAAAATGTTTCCGCCAGATGCTCTCAAACCAATAACATACATGTATATAAAATTGAACATAAAACCTCCTTCCCAAACAGTTCACACATATACAATTTTGTTCACGTTTGAGAAACTTTTTACATGTAATTCTTAAATACTAATTCATCCAAGGTATGTTGAAAACATTCATATTCAACCAAAGGGAGATAACTCTATGTTTCAGTACAGTTATTTTCACTATACACTTCAATGGCAGATGCAGTGTATTTATAGTTACAAGTATGGTCTCTTTAAGAACCGACACAAGTCTCTACTTTCTGAGATAAATAAGAGGACAGGGATCAAAAGAATGGTAGATCTAAAAAAAGGGTCTAAGTATATTTGTGTTTACATTTCATCCCTTGTCTTAGAAACCAACAGATAAGAGACTTTCAACCAGATGTTGAGAATGTGGTGAAAGCAGTTACCATTTGTTTGGATTATTTTAGATTCCTCGCTCCCTAGTTACAAGCTGTACATGCTAGTTGATTAACAGACAGTGATTTTCCTGATTAATTGTTTTAGAATTAATTACACTAGCACAAGGATGTAAATTAATAGGACCTGATGTCAAATAATCCCATTTCCAAGGCAAACATATAAGAGACATGTTTCTGACTAAACCTAATCTCATCTTGCTATTGGTATCGTACAGACATGGAATTCTCTCTCAATAAATATTCATGCTGTATACTGCAGATAAAAGCATCACATTCATTCGCTGAAGAATTGGCTCAATAAAACTTGTGAAATTGCTTGACAAGAACGCCATGATAGCAGTTAAAATATTAAAACAACAGAGATTATTTAAATTTAATTTTATGTTAGAAAGAAACAGAACTTTAAGTCTGATATTAATTACTGTTATTATAATACTAAATAATAACAGTAATGATAAAATCAACTACTAGTGTGCTAACATCTATTAACAATTATATTAATCAGTGTAATGATGATATCTATTAGTGAAATGAAAACATTAATCGCTCAAATTGCATGTTAAAGGGATATAAAGCTGACAATTTACTTATGTGAAAGTTGAATGAAAAGTCTCCGAGTTACTTTGTATTTAAGCCAAAATCCATTACTCAAAACAAAAAATTCAAGCCAGATCTAAGTTTCTAATTAATCGCTAAATCATTTCCCAATAAAACAGCCCGAATCAATTATCAAATTGCTAATTGTTATTGATAATATAATAGTAAATTATTGACTTGTACATAATAAGAAATGTGAACATATTATATAACCTGGGTTATGGTTTCATAATCAGGAGCCTGGCTGCAAAACAAATTTAAATAATTTCTAATTTGAATGCCCAATGCATCAATTTTTTTTTTACATTTATCTAAGAATCATGTTTGAAATAATTTCATCAGCATCCTTCTAATCCTTCTCATTGATAGGCCTACAATTTTTTTTTTGGTTGCATTTTACCACTTTTAATCCATTACAATTTTCTATTAATTTAATTAATGTTAATTCAATAAGATGTGCAATATGGGAAATCAGACACTCCTATACCACCCACTTAATTTTATGTTTCTTTTCAATTTCAGGAAATTTCATTCTAAAATTAACATAATTCTGGTTTTATTTACACTGCCTGTCTGTGTTAACTCAAGAAAAGTGCTCTGTAAACAGCAATATTTCAAGTGCTTCACCCATAAATCAGTCTTATATAACAACTTTAACTTGGTAAACATAATGTGCATAACTGATAATTAAAATTTATTGCGCAAATTTTATTTTCTGTTGAAATACCTACTCAATAAAGCACCCTCAATGACACATGATTTAAGAGGATGACATGAAATGGTATACTGTACAGACCATGTACTTAAAGGCTCAATGCAGAGTTAGCGTAATCAATAAATAATGCAACCAGCAAATGGAAATTGAACTCTGATATAACTCCAATGGAAATCTGCCTTATCTCTAGTGCTGATTGTGTACACAAATTGGCAGTTATCGCAACCATGCACTAAATAAATAAAATCTGAATTAATTCCATTGCCAACTAAAGATTGGTTTATGATAGCGAATGAATTCCTGTAATCATTTACAACATCTTGATAAAGGCATGATTTGATTAAAACATTTCTGTTCATAACATACACTTTTGGAGCGAAAGACACCTAGGTTTTACATATCATATAACACTGTGCCAGTATAAAAAAATTAAAATGGCACCTAGGTTTAAGACTGTACTTAAGGTTATTTCACTCACATAACACTGTGCCAGGATATTACTGAAGCAAAGACAGCCACACAAGTAAATGACTAAATATGGTGTAGTGATGTAGACTATTGTATTGGCATTGAAATATCTAACAGCATATAGGTTTTATGTTGCCCCTCAGATCATACAGTGACTAGGGTCAGTTTCAAAAAGTGATTTTAGTTTATGTCAAATGTTAACGGTGATGAGGACATATTCTCTTACTGGTCATCATAGTATTTATGTTTTTCCTTAGCTAATATGGCTTTATCAAATGGAACTCCAAATTCAGAAAGTTCCCATCATTGGGCCTAATAAAAACCTATACATAACGTATCATTGTTTGTGCAAATAAAAACAAGCAGAGCAGCTAGCAGGTACTCTTTTAAAAGGCATATTATGAAATAAATAGCGCATATTATTAGTTTGATTCGGAATGTGCATCCTAGTCAAAGGTTTGTTTGTTTGTTTGTTTGATTGGTGTTTAACGTCGTACTCAAGGGCATTTCACTTATATGACGGACACACATACAGAACATCACAAACAAATCTGCTTCCGTTACCCTTTAGCTCTGAGAACACCAGAGCAACAAAAAGCAATTGGCCGAGGAAGCCGAGGGAGTATTCTGCAGGGCCATAGCCCACCCGCTCCCTCACAGGGCCTATTCAAAGGTATATATGTATGTATGTTGATGGATTGTCCACTTCACACTGGGCCTAACTTAAGTGAAGGGAAAAACCGATATGGAACCTCAGCAAAACAAAACTTGTGGAGACCAGAACCAAATCACTCACTCATATACCTAAGGTCACAGACAGACTCCATAATCCGGGTGAATTATTCTGTCTTATCTTACAAAGGTTATGCAATGAAAACAAACATAACATTTCTTTTAGGCATTTATGTGACAAGACACCTGCCAAAACTTTAAACATGTCATTTTAAAAGATCTATAAATGAGAGATAAACGGACATAAAATCCACAAATCACCAACGGCAAACGATCAATCGGTCTGGTGATTTAAAAAAAGACCAAAGCATCAAAAATGGGATTTATCAATCTTAAGATATCCAGACATCAGAAGTTTGATTTTTTTCCAGAAAGATTTATCAAGTCTTTTTTTACTGTCCTTCCCCAACTAGAATCCAAACTTTGTGTTGTCTTATCAGAACATCCTTTAGCAAATAACTATGTAGTTTTTATTTCTGTGAACATTTTTTTGCGCTGACGAAATTGCCGACAGCTCTTTAGAGTGGTTCTGTAGAAATCATGTAACCAAGATTATGATACTGAGGAAACATGACCGCCCAATGGCTGTAATTTGTAACAAAGGCTAATCAATATGAGTCATGTTAAGGAAGGCATCTCACTGTAAAAGAGACCGACTTGAACGCCATAGCTCAGCACATCCCGGGCATGGAGTGTTTCAACCACCATTGGAAGCCAGATTCTAAAATGACTACAGACAGCCTTTCACACATGTCCCCCATAATATGTCTTCATGCTCTCTGACTGCCAAGCCAAATTGTTCTGAGCACTTTCCGGTCTCAGGATTTGGCAAAAGTTTTTTTTTTCTCCAGCCACACTCTGCCATCAGCATAAGATAAGGCAGCATTTCTTTCTTGAGAAAGAAGGAAACTTCAGACTCTTATGATTTTGCCACAATTAGATCTGAGCAAGAGTTACCCTCAAAGCTCTTCCTTAAGACTGACAGCTGAAAAATGGGAGCTGCTTTGATTTAAATCTTGACTAAATCAAGACACTGAGACCATCCATTATTAGTGGGGTCTATCAGAGCTAATGTCCACTGGTGGGTAACGATGGTATTCAGGGTGTTAAGCTTTGGAATAGTGGTCAAAGACAACAGGAAGACTCTAGGGCCTGCTAATGCCACCAGATGTGCTGTGAGGAAGGTGAAATTTCACTGAATTCCCCTTAACGCATACCATCCTCCCATGATCCTATTAAGCATCAGTGTCTAAATTAAACATGGCACACAACCAGTGGACAAAATGCCATCAGAATTAAATCTCTCATCAGGTCTGATACCTTAAGTCCAAAGCTCATCTGACCAGGCCCAAATCCAGCAGGTATCTTCCAATAGACTCTTTAAGTAATTCTATCAGACCAAGCACACTGTACACAACACTGAACAGATGCAGAAAATTACCAGCCCTTATCCCATGGGTCAAAATGGTGTGATGGTTAAGAAAAACAACATCCATAATTTATTTTTCTTGTACTTAACGACTTCCATACAATTCCACATCTTGCAAGAAAATGTCATCAACCGGAATAAAACTTATAACTTTTTTTTTTAAAATAACAGATTCGAGATTGAAGTCCAAATGTAGGGGTGTTAAATGAAATAGAATAAACTGGACAAAATACTTTAGGTAAAAAAAAAAGACTGTGACGCTTTGGCTACAGCTGAGTAATATTTCAATAGAAATCAATTATTGTGAAATATTCTGAAGTTATAGTTGTTCTTTTTTAGAACTTTTACATTTAAAAGTTATTGTATTTGAAAATATGTGTAAAAGCATAAATCAATACAAAGAACCCATACGACATGTGCAGCTGGTTCTGCTATAATGCTATAGGTGAAGATTTACCAATAAAAAAATATGACAGTCACATCTGATTTGACATGTTTGTGCTAAAGACTAGAAAACAGGGATTGTGTTTACCAACGCCACCTTAACCCAAGAGCAGCACTGAAATTTCATTGGGTGAGCCCTAGCCCTCAGACTGGTAGTCTTGTCCAACAAAATATGCTGGTGGGGAATGAATTGTGTATGGGGGGAATTAGTTACAGCTCAGTTATAACAATTTGCTTCAGACCATTCCTGTTGAAGGAGCTGGCTGCAAAACACTCAATCCTTATCCTCAAGATTTGTACTGAACAGCAAAATCCCTACTTCTACCAGCTTTTGACCGATTTCATTATAAGTGGCACGGTTTCCAAATACTCTCCATTTCTAAAGAAACTTTTTCTGAAGGCAAGACTGGTAAATCCATTATTGGCAACCAGAACAAAGCCGGACAACAGGACCTGGTTGATACAAGTGTATTTATTCTGGCAATAAAATTTTTGCATGAACTTCTGAACAACTGCAAATCTTTTATTTTCCGTCAACCAATAATAAACTAAAAAATCAATAACTAATTTTAGTTTTTCACTGACATTTTTATCCTGTGTGTTTTTTGTTATTAATTTTTTGTGTAAAAAAACTCCAAAGTGCATCAGTCATCCAATAATAACTTCAAGTCAAAAACAGATTACGATTTTTTCAATAACCTTTTCTATTTAAATTTTAACAAATCAAACCCTATGTGTGCATCAGTAAAAAAAAAAAGGATTCAAAAAGCAATAAGCGATTATGTTTATTCCACTGACTTTTTTCTTCAAAGTAAATCCAAAGTTAGATAGTTATATAAAAAATTGTTTTGCTGTAATCCGCCTGGTGAATTGAGCAAACAGAAAAGTTCTATATCTCAATTCCAAACTGACAGTTTCAATAAAAAGATTTTTCAGAGTAAATCGTTTTTTCCAACCCTTTTGAGTAGGCATCTTAGCATTATCTATTTCATATTTGAAGATGAATTTACCAGAAAATGAGAACTGAAAGAGAATAATGCAAATGTCCACAAATGCAAAGATGAAACGATATAATTCTACAATTGTAGATTGTACGGATGTCTTTCATGCATTTTTAAAATTTTCCATCAAGATAGGATAATCACATGAGAAAGATTTGGATAGATGACAGAATTGATTAGATAGCATCGGGTGAATTGGTATATTTGTGTTGACAAAGGCTTACTTTGATGGTAACAGTGTCTGTCTAATCTTCCAATCCGCCCATTAAAGGCCTCTTCAAGAAAGATGACAAAATATTAACACTGAGTCCTCTAGGGTACGTTCTCAGGAATCAAATCAATAGAAATGATACATTCTCATACATTTGAAGCCTCAGTGAGGCATACCTTCACATGATGGCAAGAGAGCAGAAACCAGACTATTGGGAGTGAGTTTCTAACACTTAAGCGATCAATGTCTGAGACACCTTCAGGGCAGAAGACTGAACTGGTGCAGCCAGTTCTAAGCTTCACCTGAGTATTGAGTAATACAGTAGCCAAACAAGTTACTCCCGATCTCATCTGAAGCATGTTCCGTCAACTGAATCGGTGGAGATATTTACACCGACAGCAGAACCTTGTCGACGTACCAGACCAATCAATGTCCGTCTCGGCCAAGAAAAAGTTTCTCAAGTCTGTCCGTGTCTTTGGGTTGACTAGCTGAAAACCCTCAGTACTCGACAAGCAGTTCTAATCTACGCACCCAATTACTGCCAATTATCAAGTCAATAGGATAAATAGATCTCCTTCCACTTTTTGAATTTCCCTGACCAAGACTAAATCACCAATCTCTTGTCTTGGTCATGTATGGGAGTTGGCACGTCACTGAAAAACCGCTTTACAAAGTCGGAGTTGTAGACGATCTCAGCATCTGGCCAAAACAGGATGACAACATGTGTTCACATTGAATAATTCATATATCTAAAGATTACTGAAAAAAAAATTGTCTAAAGTCAAAATGTCTTATTTCTTTCTTTTTTTTCTCCAAAATTGCATTGTATTAAATGAATTAGAGACATAAAAAAATTCACCAATGTCAAAATATTGAGATAATAAACAAATTGATACCTAGTAATAGTATGATACCACATTATAAAATAACCAGTAGTTGTTGCATCGCATAAGCTTTTGCTGGTATTCTATACCAGCTTCTTCAAGCGAAGAAGAAAAAATAAGTTATGATGGATTCCCTCTTGAAGCAAAAGAGCCTTACGACAAAAACCAAAAAAAAGTAATGACACATGACTACCCAAAAAGAATTCTTCAACATTTACAGGAAATGTAGTTGTTTTTACTAAAACAAAGGAAGGCTAAATAGTTTTGAATTAGGCAATGCACTCTATAATATGACTGGGGAGCATTGTAAATATTTACAGTAACACATATGGTGACAGAAAAATAGAGGAAAACACAGTTGTTAAGAGTTATGATCATCATTGTTTTAAGGCTGGAATAGATTAAGTCGCGAGGATAAACCTACTTCCTGGTCCGCGCCTATAAAAGCAATATTGCAAATATATGGCCCAATCTTCTGCATACATTTAAAATATCTCTGTCAGCTGCAAAGTTTAAAAAATACATACATGTACGGGCATGTGGAAAATTTTGTGTTAAAGCTGAACAAATTGCACAACAATTTTGGTTTACTGCTTATGTTGTGAATAAATTTGAATTATTTGTGTCTCAGTTTTAATTTATCAGTTTGAGAACCTCATCATACAGGACATATTTGGTTATTTTTTTTTATTAAAAATCATATATATTGTGGACTAGTGGTGATGGCATAGATTCCTTCCTTAGCTTCCGGGAACTATTGTCAAGCATCCTCACTTACACTACATTTTGACTAAATGTACTATTCTATTTTTTTATGCAGACTTGGTCAAGGGTTCCCACAAACATTCTATTTTTGCAAAATGGACCAGTGTTTGTTTGTTTGTTTGATTGATGTTTAACGTTGTACTCAAGGGTATTTCACTTATATGATGACGTGCCAGCCCAATGGGTGAAATAAGGCACCCTCAACACCACTGGCAACAAACAGAGACAGGACGGGACAAATACAGGACGACAACAACAGGACGCAAAACAAACACCACAAACAGATCGGTTTCCTGTTTCCCTTTAGCTCGGAGAGCCCCAGGGCAACATGAAGCTCCCTTCAACCGCCCGTGACAAAATGTGACAACAGTCACCACACATATTACTTTTTAGGCAAAATGAATTAACCTCAGAAGAACAGCTTTGATTTAAGCTTTCCAAAGTTGAGTGAGTCTGTCTTTGAGTAAGATCATTATAAATCATGATACAAAGGTTTACATTCCTAGCACCCTCTCAGTCCATTTTCATCACAGCCTTATCTGCAAAAGCTGTTGGCATCTATTTTTGGATAATAAACAGAGTCTTACAGGGGCAAATATTTAGCCCCTGTAAAACACAAGGAATTTACTGTTCTTTGTACAATTATAAAAGAATACACATGAACGTTAACATGATGGGAAGGTATAAATATATTCTGACAATGGTTTGCACATAAAACTATTTTGGTACTTCACCAACACTATTTTGGTACTAATACAAACCTCAGGGCCACCAAACCAAGGTTAAGTATGTTATCAGTAATATCATAGTTTACATTCTGAAATCAGATATCCTGTTTTTTCTTCTCAGACTATTTGACCACCTACATAGATTACCACAGCAATCCAAGGTGGGATCACCAAGGGACAAAATACATTCTGCGGATAATGGTATAAGCAAGTTTCTGGTCTACATTAAAAAAAAATTTTCTTCTTATCTTTTCTTTCCAACTTTTTTTCTATTTCTATTTATGTCTTTGAGAAAGTGTAAACAAATTTTGAAAGAAATGAAATCAGTCACTTGAAATTAAAAAAACCTTTGATTCTTATAAAGTATAATAATTTTTTAAA
>JARFOD010110082.1:0-15539 GCA_031763545.1 Mopalia muscosa
TGTGTCCGTCGTCATATAAGTGAAATACCCTTGAGTACGACGTTAAACACCAATCAAACAAACAAACAAACCATTTCTTGTTTCCATACACACAAAGGGATAAATCATTAACCCAGAATGTACAGATTTAGCGAATTTTAAACTTTGTCAAGTTGATGGAATTACAGTTTCAATTAGCAGGGGAAATCAAATTTAAAGGCGATTGGTTACTTTGAACGTTTAAAAAAACAAATATCATACATTACTTAACATCAATGACAACTGATCATCGGTGAAGGGCGATGGTATAAAACGGGAGAATTCATAGATTGATCCCTAATGAAAATCTTGGGGAAGATAACTGGACAATTTACTAAAAAAAAGTTAAATGCATTCCATAACATTATTATTCACAGATTACGAGAACACATGTTTTGCTCGTGTGGCTACACATGGTGATACATGACCTATGACTAAGATATTTTACCACTTAGCTAGACTTATGCCCCTATGAATGCTTGCCGCTTTATTCCTTTCTTCTTAATAGTATGTCTGCTTTTTGGAGATCATAACTGCTATCAGTTCAGAGCTAGGTTTTTTCCAGTCTTTTATTTTATGAACACTCTGATCTGTTGTGTGATATATCTCCCCCTCCTGAACTATTAGCTTCCATCTATGCTCAACATTTTTAAGTTGCATCACACAATGAGGTCAGTGTATCTGCAGATATATCTAACTCTTCGTTGATAATATGAAGACGAACCGGTTTACGGTCTGTCCCCTATTTTGTTATGACGACAAGTTGCCTGTGAAACGTCTCGCATGATCAGTGGAATGATGATTATAGGGAGAATAAAAGCCAATAGACCGATCGTAATAGTGGGCATGCGCTGGATAAAAGGTCGCCGGTGAGCAAAATGCACGATTTTGATGTAACTTCATACAGCTATCAGGTGATATACTACAGTAACGAGCAATCGATTGGCGTTAAGAGAGAAATTTGCTTCATTTAGCATTTGAAAGTTACAACGAATTTTTGAATTTCGGTATAAGATATCACAGATGGGGAATTTAGGCCACACGACAGATCAAGGACTGGTCTTTCACCTTTATCAGTCCAACTGGCTTGTAGTTAACTACATTATTTGATCATTTAAACGGCAACTGTGTGTAGACATTTAGTTATGTTGGTGGCTTATTGAAATATTCAAGCACAACTTATTCCAAAATTGATTTATTATAAACTCTATTTGTTTTGTTAAAATATTGATGTAACACTGTTATATCAACTCGCTGAATCGAAGCTTTTCATCATGAAGTGTCATTTTGAAAGAATTGCACCACGTGGGGCTGTTAAAGTGGGTCTTTAAATTGATCTATGGGGAATAGCTGTCGGGTTAGTCCTTTTTATTATTACAAACATTGATATGATTTTACAAAAATAAATCCTGAAAATTTTAGAGGCAACATATTTGGAGATTCAAGCTTGAATGCCGTTCGCGATTCCCTAATATGTATATCATAGACGCTGCATTTTTTCAATTATTATTTGAATTTGATAAATCAAGCTTGCTGAAGATTACTAAGTAAATCAATATCTCAAATTCCTCGTTTTCTCGGAAATCTGTTTTTGATAAATGATATGTAATTTCTGTATTTGTTGGCAAATGGCATTCTTCTGTTCATTTCAGCAATTGTAATATTTATTGGGACAACCACCTGCTAATCCAGACTGGTGATTTAAGAGATAGTTCAATATTAACTACAAGCGAATATGGTCATATGAGAGTTTAATATTGATTCTCTCCTAACGAAACCGTAAGGGCATGGGTTGTCAGTGGAAACAGGACCTGGAAGTAAAAGGGTTTTTTGAAACAACAAATCGACCTCCTCTGTTCGTCACATACACGGTGGTGTGTTGTAGGACAGGGAACATCTCTTTCAATTACACATGAAAATGTATCTTGCAGGTGAAAGATCGATCGCATTTGGTAGCTTCTCCAGCCCTGTTGGTGATAACATGTAACGATACACACATTTAATTAACAGCATCATATTCCGTAACTTTAATAGCCATCTTTTATTTATTCATTTTTTCTTCAGACAATTTACTATCCACTCCATACCAGTCGCTATTAACACTCCAACGTCTTGGTGTTAAATTAAACACCCCCCTCCCCTTCCCTCTACCACATACCCATTGGAAGACGCTTTTTGAGATGTTGATTATATTTATATTCACAGCGAAGAAATGTAAGACTATAGAGTACAGACAAAACTAGGTTCATTAATTTTTTTAATTAGTTTTCAGGCTCTTTAATAATAGGCCCGGTGAGGGAGCGGGTGGGCCATGGCTCTTCAGAATACTCCCTCGGCTTCCTCGGTCGATCGTAAGAAGGGAGAAAAGAGGTTGCTTTCTGTTGCCCTGGTGTTCAAAGAGCTAAAGGGTAACGGGAAGCAGATTTGTTTGTGATGTCCTGTATTTGTGTCCGTCGTCATATACATGAAATACCCTTGAGTACACCAATCAAACAAACAAACAAATTTAATATTAGATACGGCATCACATATTTTCGAGTGAATACTTACATTTACTCCTCTAAAAGCTGTATTGAGCTCCAACGCCCGAACAGTGCGTGTAGATATGTTGTTTCTTTATAAAGACTAGAAAATTCACGTATGATATTATATATACTATTTTCTCTCTCTCTTTTATTTTGATTGGCGAACCGGTCAAAACCTCCTATAGCAACGCCTCTTCTTTTAATGTTTAAAGGTGGAATATTCTATCATATTCTGCAATATCCAAGAAAATGGGTTTCGGTTGTTTATCAAGCTATACTAATAGAGCTAAACATTACGTTGTTTAAACACGGCCTTTTGAAATATTATTTGCAGACATTTTCCCTTTATGGTTATACTGTGTCCGCGGCAAGCAATTTCTTTGTTCTCTATACGTTGATGCCTATTGACATTCGTTGATGTCCGGCTTAATACTTTCCTTACTAAGTTTGAACGAGTAAGCTCAGCCAGTGTAACAAACAGAGCGAGTACAATAATCGAGAATACCTAATTATTTCCAGTCTAAAGCGCAAAACTATTGAACCGCTGAAATATCTTTACTTTACAACTGAATGGGTAACAAACATATCCAACACAATGTACGTCATTCATCCAGAACAAGCACATGTCTGGTTATACATTCAGATTTCACAAAAACACAATCATATGCCTGATGAAGAAATTCTTTATCCATAACGGTGAGGCAGATCAAATGATCCGGTAAGACAGAATCAGCAGACTATATGGGAATTGTATATAAATGTATATTTAGGGACTGCATCTTATTCTTCAAAGGATTGATTACCATACTAAGCGATATAGCCCTTTTAAATTTAAGTAGATGCATTACTGTCGAAAGCAGTTAAATAATGAAATAATTCATTATTTAACTGATACAACAAAATCTCCAATTAAATATATGCGTATATTTGGGCAGATCTGTTTCTACATTTCTCACTGCACCTGTGTCTTATATTTTAACAAATACTCAACATATTATCTTAAGAATTGTAACTTTTGATTTCCACAACATTATGTACACGCGAACGAGCCATTATTATGCCATAGAAATATAAAAAGTAAAACGCTCTCCGGAATATCCTGTTTGGAACTGTGTCTTTTTTAATCCAGTTTTCGCTCGTTTGTACTGCTCATGAGACCTCATTTTGGAAAACATTGTCCTTGTATCTCTTTCGTTTTCTGTTTTTTCCAAATCTTTTTCTACAATTTTCACTGGACCTGTGATTTATATTTTAACAAATACTCCAACATATTATCTTACTTTTAACTTTTGATTTCCATAGCATTATGTACAAGCGAATGAGCCCTGTCTATGCCATAGAAACATAAACGTAAAGGCTCTCCGGATTATTCTCTCTGGAACTGTGTCTTTTTTTATCCAGTGTTTCATTCGTTTGTACTGCGCGTGAGACCTCATTTTGTCCTTGTATCTCATTCGTTTCCTTCTCCCGGGCTGTTTGCAAAACCCATGCCCTTCGATATCAAAAGAAAGCACGTCCGTTTCCTTTTCAACAAAGATTTGGAGTGATAAAAAATTGTCAGAAAAAATACATTTCTTTCTATACCCATTGACAAAAGAATTCGGATAGGGTATGGCATTGTGCAGTAGTCTGGTTGTAGCATGTGACCTCCCTTCAAGCATCTGTCTTAAGTTTGATCTTACCTGATGGGCTACCGGCGGACTCGATTAGTAAGCGCACTCACTAACCACTAAGTGCCGACCTCGGGCCCCGTAAATATGATGGCATGAGATTGACACCGCTGCCTACTAACTATGATGTATATATTCACCAGACACGATATAAACAAAATGTCAATGAAATCTCACCAAGGATCTTCAATACACTCTTAAGACACAGAAAGGATATCTACTTTAACCACAAGTGGAATACATTTGTTGACATTGCCGATAGTAACGTATTTAAGCCTGAAGGTCCCTAATGTGCCAATTCGGCACAGGATCAATTTCAATTTCCCGTCAGTTAGTTGATCTCCACCGAAGAATGTAATTGGGAATCAAGTTGGATTGCTAAAGCTATTTTAAATAGCCTATATACTTTCTCCACCCGGACGTCAGTGTCACAGTATCACCAATATTACGTGATCACCAGAGCGAGATAGACATTAATATAGGAGAATTCTTTCTTTTTAAAGGAATATGACTTTTAACCTATAAGGGAATGGGCAAAATACCCACATATAGTTAACATTATATCTCTGCAACAAATTCAATATATACTTTCAATCTGTGTACTCGTGACCGGTTGTCCGGGGTGTAGGCGTATGCTTGATTGGGCTTTAATGCAATAATATGTTATTTCTCTCGCATGACAGATAGCAACCCGAGGACACCGTGAGCCGTCCCCGACGCATCTAGCATCAAAAATACAAGACAGGACAATCACAATACCTGATACATACCTCGTAACCAAATTGACTACCAGTTGCTCCTTCGCTCGCAGAGTAGTATAAGGCAACAATAGGTCACGACCGTGAGTGCAATGCGATATGTAAAGAGCACATCTATTGATTTATTATGTTTTACTAATAAGATGCGCATTTCATAGTAATTGACCGAGATGCATTTCGATGCTTGCTGTACTTAAATGCATAGAAAACTTGCTTCCAGAATGTTAGGTAACATATCATTTTACGATATAAGTATACAATCAACATACTTTGATTAACATATTGTCTTCTATCCATGGTTATATATCAATTAGAGGAGTAAATACCAATAGTATAGCTGCACACCATTTTCCCATTTAATATGTCTGCAAAGGAACCATTCAGGAAAAGAGGCTCACGCTGTCACATCCACAAAACAATGACAAAAAAACCAATGCCATATTGATGCTGGTTCCAAATCTGGTGAAATGACAGAGTTGTCAAGGCTGTTGTGAAACACACGACCATGTAACCCTTGGATTTGAAAACATTCGGCAAAAGGAAGCAAACCAACTACAAGCGGGTTTCCGTCTTAAATTAAACGAGTCTTGCAAATGGGAAGACTTCTTGATTATCTGCTCATATACAACATTTAGCCATGGCCTCTGGAGGAATTCTAATACATTCCCTACTTATGTTACTAATCTAAGTTTGACTGTATCAACTTAACTCATAAAATTTCCCAAGCTCCTTCTCAAGTGGCGCTATATTAAAATATCATGGACTGGTCTGAAGCGCTTTTCTTTTGAGTATACAGACAACAATCACTGTGTAAAGACGTACACTATATGCATTATAATATTGCTGAGTCTTAAATTAAGGCTGCCAACTACAATATCAAATGAACGGGAAATCACAACTCTTTTGGAGGATATAATTTTTTAAAAACATTTTGATGACACATTGGAAAGTATGTGTTATCGCCAGAAGTAGTTTTTGAACGTATTCTACGAACGTGTTTACAGACATTAACATGTTGAATTAAAGCCCAACGCCACGCTATACTTAACTGATACCTTAAAATTATTGGCTGATAAAGAGGATTAAACTAAATATGACAAATCAACCTTTTGTAGATCTTCAGTTGACATAGCCAATTTATGTTTGGATTTGACAAAATGATTGCATGGATCCATTATATCGTTTCTTTGGCCAATGAAACAGTCTTTGGTAAACGGAATCGGGTATTTGAATATAAGTCTTTCCTGCTGATAGACTTAATGATCTTCGCTATATGGACTATAATACACTCTGTTTATTATGTATCAACACTATGCAGGTATCTCAGCAAACAAACTTATGTCTTTCTAACTGTCGTATTTCGGTACAACGTAACGTATATTAAAGTCTCGTTTATTCAAAAAGGTTATTTTTATGTCAAGAGTTATGTCGTTAACGTATTAATTTAACTTTGTGAAAGTATTCATGCTCAATGATTGGGAAAGCAGTTACACATCTATCAAATAACACAGCCAAGTACAGGTTAGTTTGCTTTTTGCGGGTATTTTGTCGGCACACGTCAATTCTTTCAACTGTAGATTGAAATTCACTTAAATATCTTTCCTAAAATTAAATTAATCCAATAGCAATCTGACAGCTTTAAGATCGTTTTATGCTTCAGTAATAACAAACCCCAAAATACTTTTTCCAAGTCTAATCATATACGAAACATTCTAACCTTGTACAAATAATATAGGGCTGTTGTATATGGCTGCTGGGAGTTGCATGCACGTTATGGTTTAATCTGTGTTATCGATATTGAGAAAACTAAAATACCACTAAATTGGGAGTAAAACACTTATCAATCAATATTGAGATAATACTGTTTTGTAATCTTCTTAAGTCTCTACACTCAACACGCCTTGGCAAATAAGCCCTGGATACTATCATTTAAGATTTACAACATAGATACTTCTAACCCAGCTGATGTTTCGTGTCGCCATTACTCATTTGTGTGTCGTCTGTTTCGCAGTTGTTAATTTGGAGGATTTGATTTATGCCTAAGCTCACGTTATGTCAGATTATTACTTTGCCCTTGGTGTTTTCCGAGTCGACTACTTAACAAAGTTTTTTTATAAACCCCACATGTTTTAACTAGAATCAACCTTAAGAACCTTGTAAATACATCCAAAGCCAATGGTTATTTTCATATCTTTGTAAAAATTGTATAAATATTCAATTTGTCTGACATCACATTATATGCTTGAAAACGGTCTTAGGATCTAGACCGAAACGTTGCATGTTAATAAATCTAGAAATTGTTAATCCATAACAATGGCTTCTAAATGCCACTCAAAGCAGTTACAGAGACTTACCTATGTTGGTGGGGGGCCTTGGTGAAAACTAAAATCTGTCAATTCACAACCTCATGGGAGATAACTCACATTTGGTCTCATTAGATCCAAAAGTTGAACATACAAGCTGATGAATTAAGATCCAAAGATACTCCTGGAACAAAACAATGAAATGGAAATCAATTTCAGTGGCCCACTGATGAGTATAATTGCACTGCCCATTATTTTGGACCCCCAACCCTACTCACCCTCGCTGTTCTCCAATTCTATGCATATAAGAGGCCATAAAATGTCAATGATAATCAATGATTTTTATGCCCTTATATTGCTAAGACAAGTCATACAAAAAGCACACACAGGGTATATAAACAGACTGGAAATGAAAAATCTTCATAAGTCAGCCATTCACTCACTATGGACCACAGACACAAAACTAATGATGAAAGGTGAGAGGAAATGACAATATACCACTGGAAGGGCAGGTCCCATTAAACACAAAAGTCAACAAAGAGAGAGAGAGTCAAGACCACCCCAGTTATTTCTTAGATGCATGGATTACCAGACTGACCACCGGGGCATAGCTCAATATCACTTTCAATGGTTTAAATCTAAAAGAGTTCTTGGAAGGAAAAAGATAAAGTACACAGTGATAAATGGAAATATGACAACATGAATGAGATTGATAGACATAGAAAAAATGATGGATATGTTGAACAGTGTATTACAAGAACATTTAGAGAATAGGGAAAACTGTGATAATCCCCATTTTGATATAAACTGAAGGGTCAAGGGTTAGGGTTAGGGTTAGGGTAATAGCTAGGTTTAAAACCTAACCCTAACTGGCTAACCCCAACCATAACTTTACAGTGCACAATTAGCAAACATAAGGGCGGCATAACCTAAGCTACCTAAGCTGCCAGATGCAGCACATTGTTGTTATGAAGGAGACTACACCAATCATAGGAGGCAGTCCTTGGGGAGTCAGAGAGGTGATACAAACAACTGTGAGCAATGCGCAATGTACCTCTCTGTAAATAAGAATGCAAGCGTTAACATGGATAATAATGACATGGTATTGTTACAAGATGTTTTGGAGATGAAATTAAGTGAACAGGCCCTGAACAGATTTAATTTGAACACAGACATACAAAAGTGCCAAATGATTAACTCCTCCCATAGTGCTTTTTTGCCAAAGAATGTAAATGTTGCCAGAAATTTAATGGGTCATGCTTTATCAACAATTCACAGGTTAAGCTATGACCCTGGGCTCTTTATACAACAAAAAATGGCAACAGTGGGAGTCTACTGGGACTAAAAGGACATTGCACCAGATGCAGAGAGGGACAAATTACCAGAGAAAATATCATACACAAGTTTCTTACAAAAAAGAGCACTAGAAAATGGTGCCAATGGAATAAAGTCCATCTAAACTAGTAGAATAAGCACCCTCGTGAAAATCCATCTAAACTAGTAGAATAAGCACCCTCGTGAAAATAATTCTTATATTAAAGGCCAAATGGATGATATTATTCATAAAATTTATACCTACTCTATTTGATTCTCTATATTGAAGAGAAAATGTTTTGTCTCTATGGTAACATTGGGAGGGGAGAGGGGGGAGGATATGTACTAACAGGGTTTGTTTATAAAATCAAACAAACATGGACTGGCCCCATGACCCTGACATGCAGCCTGGCCTCTGAATATCTGTCTATTGTAATCGATAAACTACTTCTCCAAGATCCAAGCTCGGGTGGTCACATTTTATACATGTTGACTTGTGACATAAATGTGACACATGAGGTCTGGTATACAGGATAAATAATCTGTATTTACCATGTATGTAACTCGATTTGTATGTTTAAGTTTGTACCAGCCTGAGAGAAAGTGTTTGTACCTGATTATATAGTACTTACGGTTTCTTATCAAATACCCCTCCCATAAGCGGCAACACCCCAGTTCATCGAGGGCAGAAAGCATAGCAAGCCGGGTCTCTAAAACAGTAAAATAATTGTACATTTTCATATATTATCAGAAATAAGTCTACACAGCTTGTGAATTGATTAACAGGATGGTACAAAGGCTAAAGAAATGAAGATATTGAGCGAAAACCGATGACCTGCTATTGTTTCAAATTGATGCATTTACAGAAAATTTACCAAAACAAAAAAATAAAAAAAATAAGGAAATCAGTTAAAAACTGTAGGTGTTTAAAATGAAGAATTTGGTCAGTACTTGTCTCAAACAAAATATTAAAACTGTGGCAACTAATCTATAGAAGCTATGGAAGAATCAAGTTTTGGCATATAACTGGTAACAAGGCATCAGACCACCATTAATTTGCTATAAGCTGTAATGTTAACGTTTGGCCCCACAGCTCCCTCCCAAACTTTCGTTGAGTGAAAACCCCTGGCACATACTTTAATAGGTCCTTTTGGAGTTTCTAGTTCAAATCTTGACATGTGACGGCCGTCGAAAAATTTGAGTTACAGGGCCTGGAAGGTTAGAGGTGTTGTCAAGCCGGCTCGGAATGTAAACAACAGCCCAATCAGCCCTCCATCAAATGGTTATAAATACATCAAATGTGACCCCAATTAGGCTATGATTTTACCCTGAGCAGAAACCTCCACTCAATTAATTCACATCAATACCAAATAATCCACAAAAGAACAATTTACAGGGCCAAAATAAATAAAACAAGACTACGCGCCATTTTTACTGAGAACTATATTCTGAGAAATAATAGCGGTCTTATGCCAAATGCTAATGTTGTGTGTCGGCATTTTGAAATGTAGACTTTACAGACAGCACTGGACTTACTGTCTAAAAATTGCTACATGACATCCATTGGAAGATTGGAAGGACGCATATTATACAGTAACTGTAAACGCTGAGCATCGTAAATATTAACGTTTTCAATGTGGTGGGACTTTGTATCAATATACCTGTCTGTCCAATGGGCTTAGTTTAGCACCACGGGTTTTCACTAAAATGACGAAGTTTTAATGTCCGCTCTAAGAAAACTGGGACGTATGAACACGATCTACATAGATGACCGTTTATCAATTAGCCCTTTATGACAGTTAGTTACTCATCACAGGCGGGTTTTTATGTTCACCCTACTAAGCCCGTGTTACAACCATCAAAGTGTGTTTGTTATCTGGGATTTATTGTTAAATTATGAAAATATGACAGTAAGATTAACTTCCCCAAAATTTTAAAATTGAAAAATGCCTGTCTTTCATTGCATAAGAAAACACATGTCTCTATTCGAGCAATTGAACATGTAGTGGGACTATCTAGACTCTTGGATAATTTAACGTAATCATCAGGGCAATAGAGAAGCTACTGTTTCCATTCCACGTCTGTGGGAGTTTGGTCTGGAATGGGGCATAAATAATCTTGACACCAGTAATTACTATGGACCCATATGCGTTATGAGCTGTGATGCTAGTTCTCATGGATTTGGGAGGGGGGGGGGGAGGGGTATGGTAATTCCGCTACGGGACGAAGATGGTCTTCCACTGAGGCTAAAGAGCACATTGATGCTTTGGAATTGAGGGCAACATTATTGACAGTTCAGTGTTTTTGTCGTAATCTTAAAAGCTGTCGGATTCATGTACATATTGACAATACCACTGCAGTAGCTTAAAGAAACAATCGAGGAGGGAAGAGGTCTAAATGTAATGCTGTTACCAGAGAGATATAGCTCTTCTGTTGCTCCAGAAAAATCCATTGAACAGCAGCGCATCTAGCAAGCGCAAATAATTTAATGGCTGATCAATGTAGCCGTAAATTGGAAGATGGCTCTGACTCAAACTGATTTATTTTCTTCTCGACTCACCCATCAACTGACCAAATATTTCGCATGGAAACCAGATCCCCGCGCGGTAGCTATTGATGCTTTTATGCAGTGCTGAAACCCATTTCCACTTGTTTACGCATTTCAACCATTTATACTTAAAGGCAAAACTCTTCAGAAAATTGAACAAGAAAAGGTAAAAGGTGTTGTAGTCGTGCCATTGTGGACAACACTGCCGTGGTGTTCCACATCAACGCATATGCTTATTGATTTACCTATCGTTTTTCCCACATTACTAAGTTTACTCAAACACCAAGATGACCGGGCTCAACTGCCTCGTCTGTGACTAATTGCTGCGATGTTATCAGCAGACCTTTCGCTGACCTCAATATTTCAAACGAAGCTAAGACGATCATTAATTCCTCATGGAGGACAGTACAATTGTTACATCCACAGATAAATACAACCAACAGCCCTGTGCTCAAACAGCTGTTAAATTTAAAACTAGATCGGCTCATGGATGTCACTCGGTCAGGTTGAAGGCCTATCTCATATATAGGATTAATGATTTAACCTGCTATTGTTTTTGCAAATCGTGCATGGTTGTAAGCAACATGACACATATGGCTATAGTTTAAGAAATCATACGAGCTATATACTAAATATCTTGCTATATTATAACAGGAAGAATAATAAATTCCTTTACAATAATTTCCCGTGCTCTCTCCCTCCACCACCCCTTATATAAGGCGAATTAGCAATCTGTCAAGATCTTTTTTGCCGCTGCATGCCTCATTGTCCACATTATAGAAAAATTACACAAACGGCAAAGCCATTGTACGAAAAAGTTTTTTCACACTCATAAATTTCTAAATATTTTCTTGAAAATTAATATTATTATTACAGGTAAATGTGTTGTCAAAGACATCATCACACACAGCAACTCCGACGTGCCCTGTGTTGTGTGCAGGAAGTGAACTGCTTTGGGGCAGTAGTGTTATGTGCGTTTAATGGTCCTGCCCGTTCCCGACTGATGGTTGTTCAAGGAAACCTAACTGCTTCAGGATACAGAAATCAAGTGCTCATTCCAGAGCTTTTGCCATTCATGGCAGCTCATGGCCCAGGTCTGACATTCCAACACAATAATGCCAGACCTCATACGGCCAATTTAACGTGGAATTCGTTTTTTTGAATGCTGGCACCAATGTCATCGAGTGGCCCGCAAGGTCTTCTGACTCTAATCACATATAACATGTACGGAATGTGATGGACAGAAGACTCCTTCAAGTAAGGAACCCTCTGCAGCATCTCGGTGCCATGTTGGCTCAATTGTTCCCCAAGCTTTGTTCAGGCGAATCATCCAATCCAAGAGGAGACATTGCATCGCAGTTGTGAACGCTCATGGACGGCATACAGGCTATTGACATGCTTTAATTAAGATGTAACTGTAACTAAGTTTCTTTTTTGACTGAGTTTATTTAACCTACAGCGAACAATACAAAACCATGCATTTTATTATGAAAATTGCCAATTAAGGTGACAACTATAGAGTGAATATTATATTTTGCGACAGGTTTATTCTAATTTTATTGTAGTCTACTTCATTTTATTTTACCCTACGACAGACGTAGGCCTACAGTAGTACTTAATTCCCTCTACAGAATCGGCCACAATTGTAGGCCTATTAAACAAATGTAGTTGCCCTCATTATTCTTGGCTAGAAAATAACAAATGCTACGCGAAATGCAGAGGGTGGATGTCTTCCTGATCTCATTGTACTTTTTGTGAAAATTCATTGCCGCTAAATACAGGCTGTGAGAGAGAAGTCGGTAATTGAGCTCGAGTTTGCTTTTATTTCATATATCTACAAAATAGTTTTTTCGCCTTTTTCTTTTACATCAGTGAAAAAGATTTTCACATATATTGAATAAAGGCTTGTTTAAGATATGTCGAATTCTTTTTCACATATGTGGAATTATTTTTCACAGGGGTGAAATTCTTTTCAACATATGTAAAATAAACAACAATTTTACATATGTGAAATTCTTTTCCACCTGAAATTCTCCACATATTTTCCAACATATGTAGAATAAATCCATTTAGTATACATATGTCGAAAAGAATTTCACATATGTGAAAAAGAAATAAAGGTAGAAGTGATAAAACGGCTTGCGATATGTCCGGTCTATTTCACCCCTGGGTGGAGATTGTATTTTGATTGTTCTGCAGCTATCGCAGATTTTATTTACATACACTTAACATAATGACTTTTTTATTATATCTATCTGTAATATTTCTTTAAGAGGTCAGCAAAGGCGGGAGGTTCATTTTCAACCTCCTCCAGGTTGAGACAGGCAGGACTTATAACCGAGACGAAGGTATTAGCCCTATACATTATTTCAAGGTAGCAGGTGATAGATTATTACAAGGGCTCTTGTTGTGCAACTAAAGTGAATTTCTTTGTCTATTTGGTCTCAATAAAATTTGTTTTATCCACTTTTACACAAAAAGATGGACCGAAATATGATCTTTCGAATCGAGGAAAACCTACGCAAATCCATACGCTCTTTAATCACCCCCACAGCCAGGTGAAAATGACCACGCATTAGCCCAGTGATTGTTCTCGGGGAGTCTGGAAGTAAGAGAGTCCAGAAGTCACAGTATGATGACTGAACAGCCTAAAATATACGTCGTAAAACCGTAAATACACGACCACAATTAAAATGACTTACCTTCGTGTGATAATGTCAAGGAGAGTAGATGTACCTTATGGTGAGATACTTATATAATAATATTTATCAGTGATATTGTAGGAAAATAAAAATTGTGTTCAATTTTCCTGCATACATAATATTTACGATCACAGCTGCCAACTTTAAAACAACAATAACATCTTTTGTTTAAGCGATAATGTTCACAATTGTTCACCGGATTTATAACATGAAAAACGATTCAGTAAAAATGTGACAATACTATCTACTGTTAGGATGGCGACTTTTTTAATCTCAATCCAAAAATCATTGGAATTAATAGACATGATAATAAATTATGAATACAATCATATAAAAACAAACTTATCGGAGTGACAGGCGTTTATCAAGCATGAGTATTGTACATCATTTTAACCACCAGTGCATCCATAATAACAGCTCATATATAATATCATCAACGTTTTTTAAATCATTTTAGATTTTCCATCTGTCTGTTTATTTAATTATAATTATTCCCTATGTATGTGGTAAGTATACTTCGTAAACGGTTTGTAAACGTTGTCAATAGTGTGGTTTTGGAATTTGGGTGAAGATTGTTTGCCCAGTAACTTTCGCCATTTCTGTGGTTATTTCAATCACAGGACTGTATGTCGTCCATGTGTATAAAAAAATCCTCCATCGCCTTCACTGTAGCAACGAAGGTTGAGCTGATACAAGTCGGAAGATTAGAAATGATATGTCCTGTCTCCTGATAAAAAAAAAAACAAGAATGGATTTGTATCAGAATATTATGGCAGAAACAATATTCTGCTGTAATCTCCTGTGGATGTTGTTCACTATTTTAGTTTATTGATTACATGTAACTGTCCCATATACTGATTCAAAATCTAGAAATTATGATGGAAACACTATTCTGCTGTAATCTGTTGTAGATGCTATTCAGTAGTTTAGTTTATTGATAACATGTAACTTTCCCGTCTCCTGATTTAAAACCAGAATGGTCTTGTATCAGAATATTATGGTGGAAACAATATTCTGCTGTTATCTGTAATCAGAATGCCGTTATCTGATCCGGACTGATTCGGTGTCTGACTCAGAGGGTTTGATTCCGGTATGTGATTCAAACTGCAAAATTTTCTAAACTATAGAATCTGTTCAAACTAAAAAAAGTGTTATCTCCAAGTAAGGAAAATATTGCAAAATAACTAGCCGTTATCTGGTCCTGACTGTTACTTCATGATGTGACGGTTTATCAGCTGTCTTTGTCATGTTCTTGATGCATATGCGAGGGATTGTTGTTATTTCTAATTTTCAACGGTAAAGTCATTGCAAAACATGAGTTTACATCAGTTATTTTCTACATCGTCCGCACCGCGTAACCTTCATGTATATAATTAATTAACCCATTAACACTTTTTTAAAACCGCTGACCCAAGACACCCTTGGTCGATGGTAGTATATAAAACCTGCAATAATTTTCTGTCTGGCTACGTATTTTAAACTTTTATTTTCTTGGTTTATCCAGGTTTGATTCGCCAAATTTCATCAAATTCCCAAACCCAGGGGATAAACAGCGAAAAGATAGGCCGTTGATACCTTAGAGCTTGAATCTCCTCAAGAAATCTCGAGTTGGGTCCGCGAATAACGTTTAGAATGTATTGACTAGGCTAGACTCATGATAGCAGAGTGGATGTGTATTACCCATTTACCACCTGCTGTCAG
>JARFOD010110093.1:0-15539 GCA_031763545.1 Mopalia muscosa
GAGTACGACGTTAAACACCAATCAAACAAACAAACAAAAAAGGCATTACGGTGCACCACTATCATTTATTCTAGGTAGAACATCACGTGACGTTACAGATAACTTGTAACACTTGGTTGAATAAGAAACGCGAGAAAGTGTGAGAAAAGTCAATCGTGCACCTACAATCTACATGTTACTCAAACAAGCTTTAAATTTAATGATTTTGAACTCAATGGTTCCACTGATACACTAAAGGAATTTACGTTTAAACAGTTAAATATTGAATAAAACAGTATAGTACCGCTAGTTTAAAATCCAAATGTTCATGTGCAAATTGGAAAAGAAATTTTCTTTTCACGTGTTGCATGGAGGCTGCCATTTTGTCTGTAAACAGTTTGTAAAGTCTCGAACCAAAATGTTTTGCGTCTGCTTAAAAACAAACGTCGATGCTAAGGAAGCTATACAATTTAGCTAGAGCTTAACTTTCACAAATTCATATTTTGTTGAAAGATTTAGAGCCAGACTGGTTAATTTGTTCAATATTGAAAATTAAACTTGTTTACAAATTATCTCCCTTTATCTTGGGTCTACAGGCTTATAAACAACAACAACAACAACCAGAAAGGAAAATAGATATGTCATCGCCAGGCCTGGAAGTCTTATTTGCTAGCATTCAAAGAGACGTACGTGGCGCTGAAGATTGTGTGGTTTGTGCAGTTCACTGGGTTCTTATTACAAATGGATTCAAATGTGTGGGTAAAGGGGAACAGGTAAAAAAAAACAAATCTGGAAATATATAAATATGTTGTTGTTGAACAGTTTGACAGTTTGAATTCCATGTTTCAGTAAAACTAATTAGTAGGTAACCGATCGTTGGATAGCCGACTGGTAAAATACAATATGTTAAGTCGTCAAGCCCCATGAACTATGTCGCCAAATATGACAACTAACTCCTCTAGCCTAATAGACCATTCATTCCAAGAGACACAAGGCGTTATGGATAGCTATGTTACTTGAAGATTTATAACCTTTAGAAATAGCAGAATGATACCATGATTCGGTATTTTATATCTTTTTCTACCTTATACACTTTTGGGCTAAACCTACCTATAAAACAGCCACTCGATGCCTATTTTCATATCAAAATCACTAATTTCTCAGTCGTACCACACTGGCTTACAATGGTCTTCCACGGAACTAAGGTGATAACTGATTCAACGTTATATTTATTCAGAGACAGGCCTTATTTCTTATTACTCCCCGTGCGGGAGTGGGTGAGCCATGGCCCTGCAGAATACTCCTTCGGCTTCCTTGGTCGATCGTAAGAGGCAAGAAAAGAAGTTGCTTTCTGTTTCCCTTGTGTTCGCAGAGCTAAAGGGTAACGGGAAGCAGATTTGTTTGTAATGTTCTGTATATGTGTCCGTCGTCATATAAGTGAAATACCCTTGAGTGCGACGTTAAACACCAATCAAAATCTTAGGATCTTAGGATATGTATTGATCTACTTTATGGATTGTAGATTCTGGCTTATTATAGGTGTAACCTTTCGATGTCTATTTAAACATCTTTCTCAAGGATAGGTGATCAACAGGTGTGAACAATTATTGTAATCAATCATCTAGTGAGGTAAAACATGGCCATTTATTAATTGTCTTGTGTGGAACACACATTGCGGTACAGTGCCAAAGGGAAGTTCTGATGACAGAGTTACAAAACAAGTGTTAGTGTGGTCGGAAGTCAACAGAAGATTTAGACATTTCAATAACAATTGTACATAGGGCCCGTAAGCTTATACAGTTGAGCAATCGGAGGACAGCTATCAGTTCATTGTATCCTTTATGCCCTAGGCTATGGGCGACTTCTTGGGCTATGGGCTCTTTATGGAAGGGAACTCGTCGGGCTAATTTCATTTTCTTTTTTGTTTAAAAACTGGTCATGTTTATGTAAACATGTTCTTATTAGGCCTGCTAACTAAGGCTATTTGTATTCATATGGGAAGATAAAAAATGGAGTTTTCTCCAAATTATGTAAAATCAACCAATTAAGTAAACTAAACAAAATATTTTACCAAGTTACTAACTTTCCTGTGGGTATTTATCACATTCTCCTTTTTATGCCGTTGTCATTTTACAACATGTCACAACTAACCATGTCCTGATGTCCTGATGTGATGCGATCTAGTCCAAAATAAAATATCTCTTATTACAACAATGGTATCACTATCCCATGATGTAATACAGTGCCACCATTCAGTGATGAACCTAACTTTCTGGGGTGGTTGCTATCAAGGCATGTAGATTACAAAAATGAGGTTGCCTTGGTCAAAATTCACTTGCTGGATAATGTTAAAACAATACCCAAGGCCATGCTGAATTAAAAAACTTGCTATTCAGGGCAAGTTAAACTTGTGGTTGACTTGCCAAGCATAATTTTTACTAGCCCAGGTCATTCAATCAAGTGTTTAGATTTAAAGGTCAATTTTTTTGCAATCCTTATGGACAAAGTTATACAATATGTTCTCTGTGTTATTATAGGCCACAGTGGAGAATGAGAAAAAATCAGAGTTACTGCCCCCTGGTTGGAATGAAAGCCAGGATTTGTACATACTACGGTATTGTCAAGGGAGAGACAACTTTGTGTTGAAGGTGGTGAAGGCGGACTCTGCTATAATGATCCATTTAATGGTAAGGCATAAACCACAAATTCTGGGACAACATTTTTAAATATACTCAAGAAACGATTACTTACTATGTACAAAGAAGCAAGAACCTGTATTGTATGAACCCATTTCATTTTTTTGTAGAGAAGCAGGGATGAGAAGATAACATCTCTCAATATTAACACCCCAGAATTTGTGACCCAGGATTGGAGCTCCTATGATGTGTGAGTTTCTTTCATGTTAAGTTTACTAACAACTCTGAAGAACGATAAAGATAATTTGAATACAGTTATTACAGTAATTTACATTAATAAATTCCACAGTGGTTACCTCAATTATCACTTTAATGTACTTGTAGAATGTACAAATAAAGTGTAAGTCAAATATTAAAAATGCGCTGTGAAACAAATCTTACAACACTTCGCAGCATAGAATTTACCTCATTGAGTCAAATCAGTAATCATATAACATAAGAGTAGCAATGTTGTCTTTATGTTGCACTAGAGAAAAATTAACTTTCTAAACATAATGGAAACACTTCACATCTTTGTTGTGCTAGTGTCAATTATTGTGAGAATACACTGCCATCATATAAGTGAAATGCACTTAAGCATAGAGTTACACACCATTCAATCAATCAATCAAAATTGAATTGTGGCGTTAAACCCCAATCATGCAAGGCAGCTTGTCTGTTACAGTGCCTTTATTAACATCGATGGTTTTGAGGGGATTGTTCGAGAGCAGTTACTGGGAGATTTTAGAAAGGTTGAGGCCCCACAAGCACGGGTTAGTGATCAGCCATCACAAGGTGAGAGAAGCCAGCCAGATAATGACCCTTTAAGAGTCCCTCCTCGTCATTCATACAGGCCACCCCCTCCGGACTGGTGAGTAATGTTCGCTCTGTAAATAGAAGGTCAACACGCTGAATGCCAAATCAGGCACCTGGCTCAATTGTCATCTTCAATTTTAAGCTTAATCATAATATCTGTACACATTCATTTTCCAACAGACTTAAGAGGTGTGTGCTCTTGGGGAGAACAGACAGAACGAGGTTTCCCCATGGTTATGCAAACCATAGTTTGGGAGGACCAATAAATAGATTTCCTTAATTGTGTGCAGTCTTTGTCAAAATTTACATTTTGCCACTGACTTTGACAAATTTTGTCATCAGATTATCAATGAAGATTGCATTTTAAACCAATTCTGCTTTTTTTTTTCACAAAGGCACATTTATGTATTTACACTATCAGCAAACCAGGGGAAAATGCGAATGTTATGTTATCTAAAAATTATTTACAGCACAGGCCTGCTTACTCCTTCAGGGTGTTTTTGTCTGTCGTCATATAAGTGAAATACCCTTGAGTACGATGTTAAACACCAATCAAACAAACAAACAATACTCCTTCAGGTTTAATGGTTGGTAGCATTTTATTATTAGTATATTACTGGTCCTTATTTAAATGTGATAATACCCTTGAGCATGGCCTTCTTAACCAAGGAATGTATCAATCCAGATGAAAGATTTTCTGTATAACCTCACATGCAGTTTAAACTATTAAACTATTTCATGACCAGTGAACAATTTTAAATTCATTTCTCCACATCAGTGCTAGTCCTCTAGCCAGAGATCCACATTTTAATCCTAGTTAAGCCAAGCCGAAATTTTCTTTCTCCACGTTAAAAATTTAATTCAGAAAGACTTTGAATGGGAAAGCTGAATATATAAGAGATATAAGTACATACTGCATTTTCATGACATGCTGGCAGCCACTGGTACAGGGGCTATGTACCATACAGATCGTATATGTAGGTAGAAAAGATAGAGGGTCTACCCAGCTTGTACCGTGGGGACATTTAACCAATTCAAGTCCACTAATCACAGAAAATAACTGAATACCACCTGTCTGTGAGAGACAAATAGTTCATCTTCAAATTCTAACGCAGAATTGGCATGCTAGTAATGTATAATTCTCAAATTTATGCAGTTAGCTGTGATTGAATAATGTTTATGGCCTAGCTCGTCCAGAGTCCACAATCCAGAGTTTCTGCCCATGTTCTATATTTCTCTATACAGTTATACGATCCCTGTGGTTACTGCCAGGTGCATCAAAGATGCCTCACAATCATGTAATAACGGAATAATATAACAAAAACGTATGACATGGTAATAGCCCATACCCTTAAACACAGCGTAAAGCACCAATCAATCAATCAAGTTTAAATTATCTTTTTAAGATTGACAATCTCTTCCCCTTGAACAGTGATAAACTTCTCGGATTTGAAATGCTATAGCATGTTGACCACAAGAGTTATCATTTTATGGATATACAACTTCTTGGTTTATTGATGAGCAACGTTTCGGATCACATTAGCTGAAATCACATTAGCTGAACTGAAATCTCATAATAATTGTGACTTCTAACGTTTTTGAGTAACATTTAGAAGGAAAGTAACTTACATGTAACATAACTTCTAGGTTTATTGATGAATGACATTTGGAGGGAGATTCTTGCACCATCGTTGGCCCAATCCTATTTCTATAGTACCACCACAGGATCGAGTCTGTTTAACATCAGCTATATCAGTGAGTCACAAGATGTGACTGTGGCAATCGCAGCAGTGGTTTTTACGAAGTTTTCTCTCGGTTTTCCACTGTAATAAGTCATGGAGCAGTGTGAAGTGGACAATCTGTCATCATAAAAGTGAAACATGTTTGATAATCATGTTAAACCTCAATCAAGCAAACAAACAAATCTAAGCACCATACCAATATGTCAACCTCAAGAAAACGAAGGGACCCACCATGTGGCTCTGGCAATTGCTGGGGTGGTTTCCTTTATGGTTTCCACCAAAATAAGCAATGAACAGTGTAAAAGTAGAATCCATTGTAATCGAGGTTAAATGCCCATGAGTACGACTTTGAACTTCCTTTCAAACAAACATGTACCTGCTGTAATACTTTTATTTGTTTTGTCCGGCCCTTAAAAAATGACCTAATTTTAACAAAAACTTTCTTATTTTAGGGCAGACCCAGGGAATCCATTTGGTGTTGGGCGTGGTGACCTGGATCCATTTCATCGGGGCGGGGGAATGCTGATGGATCCCTTCCGGGGAGGTGGAAGACTGCCACCAGGTTTCGATCCTAACTCAGGGTTACCTGGCAGATTACCCAGGTAAGTACTGCAGACCTGCCTACCTGGTGTATTCTGGAGTATTTTGTACAAATAATTTAGGCCATCAACAAACACACAGAAATTAATATTCTATAACACAAATACACAAAATACATGAAGTATGAAAATACCCCTAAAAAACAATTTATTAACACATTAATTTGTTCTAGGGTAGGCAGGCCTAAAGAATACACTGAAGAAGAAATGTCTCACAAAGGCAACTTATTAGTTAATGATTTCTCTTCATATCCTATGTAGGAGTGAATTTTCAAAATTTCTCAGCAGCATGCAGGTCCGAGTGGTGTCATTGTGGTTAGCGTGTCTGATACACGTCTTACTTTGATGTATTTACCATAGGTTCCAATCTGTCTCTCAATCTTCGGGTATATGATTAAGTCACGGTTTGGCTTCGATAATTACGGGGTAGTTCAAAGAGGTTTTGTCTTGGTTTTCCACAATAATAAGCAAGCCTAGGAACACGGTGAAATGGACAATCTGTCTGTATTTAAGTGAAATACCTTTGAGTACAATGTTTATCCCCAGTGAAACAAAGAAAAAAAAGTGCCATGCCACATTTGAGTTTATTGGACTATTGAACTCACTTTAGTTCCAATTTGGTTCGCTTCCAAAAGAAGTGTATTCCACTGTAATAAGGAAAGGAGCATTGTGAAGTGGACAATCTGTTGTCATATAAGTGAAATACCCTTGAATACGACGTTAAACCCTAATCAAACAAACACACAAACAAACAAATAAACCAAAAGTAGTGAAATGAAAATTATTTTTATTGGTGTTTTAAGAACTTGTATCCATGATATTTTACAGAGGAGCAGTGCCCCCTGGTGCCAGATTCGATCCGTTTGGACCCCCTGGGGCCCCTCCCGGCAGAAGATCAGGGTAAGTGCTAAAAGCCTGAATCACTGTACGGGATATACATGTAGAATGACAGTAGATCAAAAAGGACAGTAAGTGACTGAAAAGTAGAGATACGTGTTAGATTTAAAAAAGAATAAGACTAGCTTAATTCTTATTTTGGACTCCCCAACTGTTAAAATCTAACTAAATTACTAGTAGCATGAGCTCGTCCTTATCCTACTTCAATGGACCATTTTCGGCAATGGCGGGTTTTTTTTTTACCGGGTTCCCTCTCGGTTTTCCACCGTTATAAGGTAAAAAACAGCATGAAGTGGATAATCTGTCATCATGTAAGTTCAATACCCATGAATTCGACGTTAAACACTAATCAAACAAACAAGCTTAGAGTTCTGACAGCAAAAAACACAAACACTTTAAATAGGTGTTCAACAATGGACTAAAAATTTTATAATCTTGAAAAGCTTAGTTATGCTAAAGCTTTAGAGAACAGCGGTTCATAAACATCCTAACAGAGATTTTTTACTAAAAAAAAAATCATATTAAATTTTTTATATTTTTTAAAGCCCAACTATTTATTATCACTCTAAAACAGTAGAAATTGAATCTTAATTAAGCTTTTTTTTAAAATTATGTCTCAAATTGAGTTTATTCTCCGGCTAAACTACCCATGTATGGTAGATCAACTGGATTTCTATGAACTCATGGAGATATAATTTCTGTAAGAAAATCAGCAAACCCAATGGTACAAGGCCTTCAATAGCTGGATTTATCTTGGACTCCAAACTGTTTAAATATAATAGCTACTTAGAGTCACTGACAAGATCTTAAAAAGTTAAATGCAAAGCAACTTTTTGTTTGATTGGTGATTAACAAATGTTTGTAGTTTAGGTGGCTCCCTATATTACAAACCCTGAAACAAGTAGGCATGTGGAATAGAACACAAGTATTTACCAGACTTATTTGTTGTTGTTTTCAGGCCTGACCCGGACCACGCTAGACCTCCTGATTACGATGACATGTTCATGTGAATGTTATCTAGTTTGTTATTGAGGCCTGACTTTGTAAATAATATTATTATTTACTGCTTACATTACAAGATAAGTTTCAGTAAGTTTATTAAGAGAATAAAAGGTTTTTAACTATAACCATATTTTATTAGTTTTTGGGTTATTATAAAGAGCAGTACCGTAATCCACGCATAATTTCGTCCGAGCAGATCCCTAAGTGTATCCCATAATTATACGCTTCCTGGTGTGTATTTGAAGTATTAAGAGACAAAGAATCAATTAACTACACAGGTATTGCCTCAGCAACTTTTCTGAGGCGGGCGGTTGGAGGGAGCTTTATGTTGCCCTGGTGTTCTCGGAGCTAAAGGGGAACAGGAAGCTGATCTGTTTGTGGCGTCTGTATTGCGTCCTGTTGTTGTCATCCTGTCTTTGTTCGTTGCCAGTGGTGTCCTTCACCCATTGGGCTGACACATTCGTCATATAAGTGAAATACCCTTGAGTATGATATATAAACCCCAATCAAACTTTACTGAGCACTCGAGGAACATTTGTTTTTTCCAGAAACAGGAAAAGTTTAGATTGGTGTTTTACTCTGTACGAAAGGCTATTTAACTTATGTGATGGCTTGGAATCAAAGCTCCTGCTTGACACTTAACTCAAGCATAACCATAAAATGTGAAAAGTTTTGATTAAGTTTGAAAGTTTGTCTTCTTCCAGTAATAAGTAAAGACAACATTGCTACTCTCCACAAAACTGCATAAACTTGCTACTCTCCAAACAAAATTGCCTATAGCCAGAGGGCACAAAAAGTTATGTTGTTGTAGCTGTTTGAATATGTACAGTTACAGTTTATAGAGAAAAATGCCAATGAACGGGTCTTAAAGCACCAGACCTATTAGTTGCATATAATGTGAGACCGCCTGAATTTTGTTTGATTGGTGTTTATACAGCCTTGTTACGGTGGAAAACTAGAAGGACACCTCGTAAAAACCAACCTCGGGATTGCCGTAGCCACAACATGTGACTTGCTCATATACCTGATGGTTGAAAGGCGGACCCAAACCCGTGAACGGTAAATCAAAGCATGTTCAGTTCAGGAAGTGCACTCGCTACCTCTGAGTTGAGACCGCCTGAAAGACTAGATAACATACAAGCAGTCATTGACAATCAGTGTCAATATTGCCATTGCTTCGTGTCGTCTGGAGAAGGGTAGGCAAAAAGTATCCTTGTTTTTTTAGTTGTATCAGTTTTGTCATCTGTTGCCAGTGCGGATTTCCTTCATCTATTGAGTTTGCAATAAGTATTGAGTGCAATTACCTTCAGTGTGATTTCTTTTGAAACCAACCCGAAGGTTATATATAAATCTAAGCGCAAAGAATGACTGATTGGGGTTCGACACCAAATCTAAGGGGGTTTCATTTATATGACCATAGTGTGTTCCAACTGCAGCTCAACAAAGCATTTCCTTTTGTTGGAAACTAAATTTCCTCCCATTGCGATGCCCCAAACTTCTTAGCAATACGATCGGAGTGAGTCACAAGATGTGGTTTTGGCAATCATAGGGGTGGTTTTTATGAGGCTTCCTCATGGTTTTACATCGTAATAAGTCAGAGAACAGTGTGAAGGGGAAAATCTGTTGTCATATAAGTGAAATACCCTTGAGTACGAACGTTTACCCGAATCGAACAAGTAATCTTAGCAATAAGGCAGCTCAATGGATGATAGCGACTGGACAATCCAGTAAGCAGGCTTGGTTTGTTTCGGAGAACAGACTGACCAGGGTTTTTCCATGGTAATGCAAACTTATGTTCAGAGGGTCGATTAATAGGTTTCCCAAATTGTTTGCAGTGTTCTTCTAAATTTGTATTTTGCTACAGGTTTGACAATCTGATCATCAATTAAGTTTGTATTATAAAGCAATTTGTGTATTGAAAGAAGAGTAGTGGAACTTTAAACGATTAAGTCCTGTCCCCATGCTTTGGAGATATCGGTTGATGTTGGCATCTCGATATCTTGACGGTGAATCTCAAGCGGTCCATGTTGACTTCAACATTTAAACTGGAATCTTGATATGTTAACATCTGGACAATTGTGTAGGTACAACAAGCTTCCATACAACACAGAAATTGATTAGGGTTTTACGTTGTACTCAAGGGTTTTTCACTTATGACGACGGATTGTCCTCTTCACATGGTTTCTTGCCTAATTACGGTGGAAAATCCGAAGGAAACCTCCTAAAATCAACCCCTGCGATTGCCAGAGCCACCTTGTGTGACTCATAAATCTGATGGTCGACAGACTGATTTGAGCCCATAATCTGTACTCCAAGTAGGATTAGTAAGCGCACTTGCTAACCACTAAGCCAGGGGCCTTGTTTCACGAAGTGATATTAGGTTAAGCATTATGTAACTACCATGACGCCCAGTGTTGAGGACATAGTGTTGCCATGACAGTTACGATCAAGGTAACACAAGATCACTTTATGAAATGAACCTTTAGACTGCATGCCCAACAACAGTAATAAAACTAAAACATATAATATTGTGAGATGTTTATTGTTCTTGAACAGGATACATGTTGTGTCAATGTATAACCCCAAAACCACTGCTGATTGTAATGTTTAATGGCTTTTCAAAAAAAAAAAAAAAAAAAAAAAAAAACAGCCAACAAATTATCCTACCTCAAGTAACTAAAAGTTTTGTTAATAAAATAAAACGTATTCTACGATTGATGATATCCCGATAGGCGTTTTAACATCAATAAAAGTCAAGTGTCTGGACTCAATTTTCAGAATGATCATGTAGTGAAAGCCAATTCATTGCCTGAACAATACTGCTGTCACCTTTTTGAATGTACAAAAATACACAAATGCAATTCTACAACAAACCACACCAATACAATAATCAAGATAAAACTAGCAAGATGTGAAGCTTACTACTGATGGTAGAAGTCAACAAAAATCTTTTAAAAAGTTGAACTAGGTCACATAAGGTTTCTGTTTGTTTGAAGTGTAACCAGATTTTTATATTTATGGATACAATAGGGCTGACAAAATAAGTCTTGATTAAGCAGATATTTTTCAAGATGATTGGACTCGATCGTAATTTGAATTCGGATGAGTAAAAACAAATAAACAAGGCTAAAAACAACCTGGACAAAATATCAAAGATAATTCAGCAGGTGAGGGAATAATGAAAAATAAGTATTTGTGTTATCACATCTAACTAAAGGTTATTTCACTCATGATGCCATGCCAGCCCAATGGGTGAAGGAAACCACCCAGCGTCACTGGCAACAAATACAAAACTACACTACCAATTGGCTTCATGTTGTCCTTCAGCCTTGAGAGCCCCAGAAAGATACCTCCAACGCCGACAATCCGTTAAACAAAATGTTTCACATACAAACTTAAAATACCTAACAATCGATACTTTCACAACTTATAAGTACACACTTTACTCCATACACAAATATATCCAGATGTACACAGTATATAACAAATACAAGGGGTTCCCATGCCAACCATAATCAATAACAAGTGACCCTTTACAACACAAAAAAATATTTTATTAAAACTGCAGTTAAGCATTTGAATTTGCTTACTTTGATTTAACTTTGTTGGTTAGGTTTTGCAATTAATTAATGAATTGCACCTTTTCGTAAACATGCATTTAGTAGACATACTTAATGTACATGATTTGAACTAAAACACTGTTTTCTCACTATGAGATAAGTAAACATAGGTAATTAATAGCTTACCAAAATTCAAGAGATATTATTCCCTTATTGCTCACAATTGACTTGTACAAATACTTTGGTTTGTTTGTTTGATTGGGTTTAACATCATACTCAAGGGTATTTCACTTATATGACGACGTGCCAGCCCAATGGGTGAAGGAAACCACCCTTGACAGCACTAGCAACAAACAAAGACAGGACGTTACAAATATAGGACGACAGCAACAGGATGCAATACAGACACCACAAACAGATCGGCTTCCTGTTCCCCTTTAGCTCAGAGCACCAGGGCAACATGAAGCTCCCTCCAACAACCCGCCAAAGACTGGAAGATATAGTGAACTATACCAGATTTAAACCATTACATGTATTATGCTTCAACAAATAAATGTATTATCAGGATTGTATTTAACTACTGTTTTAATATAAACTTGACAAGGCAATCACTTACAGCCAGTTAGACCTAGGATAAATTGATCAGGGTTTAATGCCAAGTCTAGCTTGTCTCAGTTTGACTCCACTGGCATCTGAACAAAAAACAGGACGCGAAACAAAAACATAAACATGTAAGCTCCATATTGCCTCCTAGCTCCAAAAATCACCAGGGCAATCACCATTCAATGGGAGGCAAGCACATTGTTATGTCTTCATTTATTCAATTAAGTGAAGGTGTAGCAAGGAAACTGTTAAGAATCAGCATAACATTTTGTAGGGAAAATTCTTAAATAAGATAATACAAGATATTAATAACATGAAAAGACAATGACTATGCAATTCTAATATCCAACAATGATATTTTATGATAGTTTTTTATGTACAGAATGAGAAAATTGTCAAAATAATTTTGTTTTTGTAAGCAATAATTATATATTTTTAAATTTGTCTAGATATCCAATCCCAGAAAATCATAATTCTTCTTTTTTAGGAATATCTTCTATATCGTCAAGGTCAACATCACTCAGATCAATGTCATCTTCAACCTCCAGCTGCAAAAATAAATTTAATTAAAGTTAAATTAGTTTTTTCTTTCAGTTTAAAAGGGGTTTAACATCTACAAGGGTATTTCTCCTCACTGATAACAGACTGTCCACTTCAAACAGTACCTTACTCAAATATGGTAAATAACGGAGATAAAATCCCATTCAACTTATTTACCTAGTGCAATATGTGCCTGTTAAATGGACCATAAGCGGCAACTACATGTACATTGAAAAATATTAAGCCAGTCGTCCAAAACAAAAACAACTGCTTTATGTAGTGGTTGATCAGGGACAGGTAGCTCAGAGTTCCTCTCAACTAAAAAAGACACAGGTCTGAAATGTGACGTCACCGTTACTTGCTGGGCTACAATGCCGTGGACATTATAATATGGCAGTTACATACTTCTAGTTAGTAGACTTCTGGGGCCAGTTGTTCGAAAGAGTATTAGTCGCTAACACCAGATTAAATCACTAATACGGGGTAAGAGATAGACCTACAACATGGCGTGATGTCATCTAATAGAGAATTAAATTTAATAGTGCTTTGAGCAACCGGCCCCTGGTGTTATCCAATAACCATGTAGCACATATTAATAGTACAATTTTTTCCAGCTTTGCCCAGGTTATTTAAGAAAAATTATAACAAAATACAGCATATCAAGGACTTTAAAACCATACCACCTTATGTCTAAAAATTACATTTTAGAACAAGTACCAAAATTTTACCTTAGCTATAAAATCCTTATACATGTATCAAAAACTATTAGTAAAACTTTGTGAAGTTGATGCTGGGGTCTGGTGCTCATCGTCCCATGGATGGGTATAAAATGGACATGGACCAGCCTGATTTTAAGCCCTCGGTTTGTAGCTCACTGACAGGTAAAATATTTCCATGGACTATTGCATAACCAAGAGACAATCCATAGTTGAATATTGCAAGAACAGCTAATCTATTTTCCGATAGTTTAATGTATTTTCACACTCCTACCGAATCACGTTCTCCTATAAAATTTTGAAATACTTTACTTTCATTCTCTAGCATCAATAAAACCGCTTACCACGCCATCTTTTCCGTCCCATGCCTGCGTAACCACAATCTCTGGTAACTTGGCGTTTTTCAATGGGGCTGTTGATCCACGGCCAAACGACAAATCCCTAAAATGACAAACAATTACGTTTCAGGAAATTCCAACAGAGAGAGCATCAGTTTATTGGAGGTTAAATTGATTAATTGATTGAAAATTACGAATGACATGATCACATGATCATTTTTCGGTTTGGTATCGATGTTGGAGTGGGTTTTAAAATAAATTATAATAAAAAAGAAAATGAATTTTTTTTAATTTTATTTCTCACCAGATGTGGGATTTCACTCTACTGTGTCTCATATGGTTGCCATTTTCCAGGGGTATACAACTTTACTCTTGGTTTAACAATTTGACACAAAAACAAATAAAAAGGAAGACCTGTGAAATAACTTTCTCTTACCGTAAAAATTCATTGAGGCCACTTTCACTGAAGGAGCCTCGGAGAAGTGCAAATTTAGCTTTTCTTGCGTTCACTGCAGCCATAGCCTAGAGAACAAGATAGATGGAATTGACATACATGTAGTGTATCTAAAAGATGACACAAGTGATAGTTCATAATTCAAATTCAACTAAACAAATAGATTTTACCCATAACAGTGTGGATGCCCAACTTGATAAGAAAAAAACCCTTTAAATTATTTGTTTCATTTAGGTTTGTTTGACATTGTACTATATGTTATTCATTTGATTGCCGATTTCTCACCCTTGTGTACTGAAATGCAGTAAAAACCCATGGGGAAAACTTTTAAAAAAACAACCCTTGCAATTGCTAGAGCCCCTTATTTACTGGAGATCAACGAAGGGATAACTTAACAATGGTCATGGGCAACCACCTTAGAATTCACTGCCAACAAACAATGAATTGTTTGTTTGTTTGATTGGGGTTCAACGTCGCACTCAAGGGTATTTTACTTATATGACGATGTGCCAGCCCAATGGGTGAAGGAAACCACCCTCGTCACCACTGGCAATAAACAAAGACAGGACTTGACATATGCAGGACGACAACAACAGCATACAATACAGACGCCAGAAACAGATCGGCTTCCTGTTCCCCTTTAGCTCTTGTTTAGCACCAGGGCAACAAGAAGCTCCCTCCAACCGCCCGCAACAAACTATGAAAGATTAGCCAAGCACTGCACACATGTCCCAAAAAAGAGATGGTATACTTACAGGGTACCCAAATCCGCCAATGCCCAGTGATTCTTCCATCTCCATCTGAGATCCTGCTTCAGCCCACACCCAACTAACAAAAAAAACACAGAAAAATAGGATTTTATTTAATACTTAAAGCAAACCAAATATAAACCCATAAAAAATCCCTATATGCCTAAGTCATCAATTTCTGACCAATCGAATGCAATATATTTTTCTCTTTTTAAATTTTAGTTTTTACAAATTGTTAGTAAATATAATAAAAAACCAAAACATTTCAACTGATGATAATAGATTGGTGCTTTACGCCATGCTTAATGACATTTTGCCCCTTTGGAGGCAGTGTATTCCAGTAATAATTGACAACCAAGATGTGAAGCGTTTTCTAAATGTAAGAAAAGACAGTATTGCTACTCTCAAAACAAACTGCCCTTAGCCAGAGGGCAGTTTTGTCAAATGAAAAAAAAACTTTATAGATTTTTAATAACAGTTATTCAATATACGAACAGCACAATTATACATACCCCCACATTTTCTTCTTGTATTTATCGCCCAGTCGTGTGAGGAGTTTTAAATAATCATTTCTACATTTAGACTGGCAGTCGAGTATATGAGGTAGGACGGCAATAACACAAAGTTGATGATCACAGGCATCCGCTAAATCTTTTTCTTCGTTAATCTGAAAATAAAACGTGATATTTTTTATCAGGTTTGTTTGTTTGATTTGTGTTTGGCCTTGTTCTTAAGGGTATTTTCCCCTTATATGGCGATGGATTGTCCACTTCACACTGTACATAGCCAGAGTCTCGTTTCTGACGGGCGCGATTGCGCTCGCGCGCCTTCGCGCACCTACATTCCGATCTAGAAGTGCGAAAAATTGC
>JARFOD010110104.1:0-15537 GCA_031763545.1 Mopalia muscosa
CCCCCATGGTCTATGTCTGCGTATTACTACGTCTGGTGATTGTTCTTCATATGAGCTCCTATGAAACTCCTATTTGTAGTTGTAAAGGTGTAAGGGGCCGAAGGTGCAGGGGGGGCGGGGTTCATTGGGATGATCTATTAGCTGGACCAGGAGCCAAATCGAGGGGGACACAGATCCAATACTTTCATTGAATCCTATTAAGATTAATGGAAATTAAAATTCAAATATTACTTCCTTATAACGTTTAACAACATTCTTAGAAAAATATGGCTGTAATGGAATCGTTATGCGAACGGAAAAAGTACGGTGTTAAACCCCAATCAACGAAACTTTTGTCAAAATTATTCCATATAGAACCATCCTCTTTTCTAAAGAACCCTTAAAGAACCATTTTTGGTAAGTGGATCATATATTGACCAACACAACAGAACCTGCCCGTGAAAGATCATCTGTTATTCAGTGGGTGTTCATCCGTCTCCTTTGTTGCAGGTGTTCTTCTCTGTGAACCCTTCTCGTAAAATAAAGCCAATAACTTTTCTTATTGCCCGGAAGTAGGCCTATTGTTATCAAATCTGTAAAAGCTGCTTCAGAGGTGATGAAATGGAATTCAGAAAAAACATCACGAAAAGTGTTCAAATTTGCCAACCTAACTAGCTTTCCGTTTCTTAACAAAAATACATTTTAGACTTAACTGATGCCGCATTGTGCTGACATATAAACATTAGCTTTCCTGCTTTAACATTTATATTACCGCAAGGTACACTTTTCCGTGTATGATCAAGCCTGTCAACCCAACATTCTCTCTGGAATTATACACACCTGAATGGTCTAAATCAAATTACAGATTTTTAATTTTTAAAAATGGATGTTATTATTGTCCATTATTTCTACAACCAGCCTGGAAGAGAAAAGATGACACCGTCTTCATACTAGTACAGCATTTCGCTGTAGTCGTGTATAGAACTGTTACTTTTTTATACCATCTATTAACTAGTTAATGCTCTTTTTCAATTGTCGTCGGGATAAGACCAGAATGCGCATGTTTCGCGCATACTCGTTCTGTACTTTAAACTGTGGGGAGGAACATTATTTTTCCATCAATGTAAAACAGTTCACACTTTACGGTTGTGTTAGCAGGCAACAATAATTTGATTATTGGTGTGTGGACAGAACTGCTTTAGTTTCGTACGAGCTAAAACTGAATCTTGTGCCATTTTCATTATTCAGATGGCAAAGAATTTGATGCCTTCGTGTCCTTCCGGAGTTCCAAAGCGGATTACAGCCAAAGTGAAGACGAGAAGTTTGTTCTTCAAGTTTTACAGCCCATGTTAGAGAAGGAGTTTCAGTACAAAATATGTGTTCATTATCGAGATTTTTTACCCGGAGAAAGTAAGTGTTTCTTTAGAAGCAATTGTCATTTGACCCCATGTCAGGGTAGCAGCCATTTCAGTACATTCCGTAAGTTCCATTAGGAAGATTGGATGACGTCACAGCATGGTAAAGGTCATCCGCTATTAGAGATTTCAACACTTTTAGCGATCTAAGGTTCTTAAGGGTTTCGGGGGGGGGGGGGGTGTGGGGGGTCGTAAGACAATGGGTAACTGCCCATTGACGGAATGTCGATGTCCCTGTTGGGACGGGGGCTGCTCTGCCCTGCTAAGTTCAGAGCCCAAAAAGAAACCAATAAGTTTGCTACCTGTGATTAGCCTATTATGTCATCGTGTGTTGCCATAGTGACGTGTGTATCTTTTGGTAATGCGGTCACATGCGGTCATATATGTGAAATAGCCTTAAGTATAGCGCCTAGAACCTGAATCAAATAAGCAAAGAAAAACCGAACAAACAACTAACTGTACTTTGAAAAGCCTCTCGACAAATCGGTCTCCTTCAAAGATCATCAGGATGGAAGGAGCGTTCACTAAATTCACTTCCTTTAGAAACATAAACCGTTTGTGATGAGTAACATTGCCAAGTCTTACGGTTCCAAGGGAACTCGGCTTAAGCTTGAGAAGCTGTACTGTTAATATAACAATAGGTCAGGTTCTTTGATAAACTGTTGAGACTAACCAACGATTTAAATATCACCACACACTGGACTGTGTAGCCTTTTCACCCAGTGTTGACTGTCACTTGCTGTTTTCTTTTGAACACCTGCCTATTATTACACTCTTTCAAACACCTGGCTGTTATTACACCCTTTTAAACGCCATCGACGCTCGCGGCCTTGGCTTTAAGGAGTTGGCGTGTATATGAGTGTCACGCGATGGGACTCCAGCATTCCAAAGGTGGTTTTTGCCAGGTTTCCCTTAGTATATATGCCGGGAACAAAGTTGAAAATCAATTGCTTATAAGTAAAAATATCATAGGCTACGATGTTAAACCAATCGAACAGCAACAAAAAACAAACAAAAAACAAAACAAAACAAACAAACAAACGCCATTGACGAACCTTTCGCGAGTGTTCACAAAATAATTCATATGGAGATCATCATGTTTCGCAATAGCTATAGCTGGTGGTTTATTCAAGTTTCGCATACAATTCTGTTGTTAACTAAAAAAGACGAGAAAAAGCACAGAAGAAGATAGATTAGACTATATGCTAAGTTGGTTATTAGTGAGTATTTAATTTGACTTACTCTATAGTTTTTCTGCAAATCTACAAAAATACGTTTTAACCTGTTTTTCGCCTTTACAATTTCTCTGCTGCATACAAAGCAAAAATCCAGTTTTTAACTATATTTTCCATAAAAGATGTTATATCACGAAGTAGTTGCCTTGAATAATATTACCTTTTTGTAAAAAAACGAAAGGACTCGAATCCATAGCAAACGTCTTTTGTGTAATTGGCTTCATTTTTTTTAATCTAAATTAAAAAAATATATTAATTCCATAAAGATTTCCGTAAACATAATTAGGATACTAAATTAAAAAATACATTTGACGAGCTTAGTCCTTTTTAGCTATAGAGATGTCACCTGTGGAATTTAAAATCTGAACCATTTAATTTGACATTGATCACATAGTACAGTTATATGTTTGCACATTAACACCACTATGTCAAAAGGCTTCCATTTAGCTGTTTATTTGGCTGTTTGTATATGTATAATTAACGATTTGAATACATAACTCGTATGTAAGGATTAATCAAATTGTACTTTTCAAAGCAGTTAAAAGTTTCATGTGAAAGAAAAATGTACATTTCGTACTCCATGTCAGTGTTTATAAGATAACACAAATCACATGTTTAATTATAGATTCAAATTATAGGTCATCAACATCAAATGTAATAAACCATCTTTATTGCGAACAGGATATGGCCCTGGCTCACTTCATTGAATTGGCATGAAGGCAATATTTCAGTACTACTTTAATTTTTTGCTTGTTTTGTTTTAACAATGAGCGGTGATTTGTGGAGCAAGTTAGTGATGAGTTGTCCACGCATCTCCAATAAGTACGAGCGGCACCGAAAAAGATAAAAAAAAATGTATATATAATGATAAAGTGAAAAGGCTACATAAGCAGAGATCTTATGTTTGTTTGCTAGCCTACGGCCTACTTGGCTGTCATTGTTCATGTTTGCTTTAATTAATAGCCTTGTGGCGTCAGTTCGTTGTCGGCCTTAACTAAGCGTTTTTCTGAGCCTGGATAAATGCATGCCACTGTAGGATATAGCTGATGTTCCACTCAATTGTTTTACTCTATTGCCATCTTTTTTTAAAGTTTCGTTTTAATTTAATCACACGAAAATTTGATCAAAGAACACTCTTAAAAAAGTTGAGAACAAAATTGAAAAAACGTGTGAACGGTATGATTTTCCAATACAAATCAAGCCACATGGCTTCACGGGTTACTTATCAGATACGTTAATTTACAAGATATATGCAAGAAGGGGATCTTATGTTTGTTTGCACTTACACCCAAGCTTTTACAAAGAGCATTAAATACCTTATCTTGTTTTCAAATATTTACTCTTTTCTGAACAGAGCTTCAAATACTGAAGCGGAGGGTTGGTAGGGAGCTTCATGTTGCCCTGGTTCCCTCAGAGCTAATCAAAGGGCAACTTGAAGGCGATCTGTTTGTGATGTCTTTGTATAAGGTCCTGTGATTGTCATGTATTTGTCTTGTATTGACCTTGTATGTTGACAATGGTGTCGAGAGTGATTTCTTTCACACATTGAGCTGACAAGCCGGTATATGAATGAAATAACCTTGATTAAAGCTTTGGACCCAATTCTTACAACTCCAATAAAAGAGACACATGGATACATGGTTATTGGCGTTGTAAGTTTACTCTGCGTTCTCAAGAATATGTTCTGATTTTTCATTCGATATTTCAATGCTTTACAAAAACATGCATCTAACTTACTTCTGTGCTCTCAGTGAGATCAAATATTTACTCACGCCAACACCAGGTTATCAAAAACTGGCGTATTGTCCAAAATGTTAAATCTTCATCATGCCTTTCTTCAAGCAAGGCGGAAAAGAAAGCTCTTCATTTAAAAAGTGCTCCGTTTCACACTTTGTCGCCACTTCGAGTTACATCGATTTACTCCAGTCAATCGGATCAAAACTTTCATAATAACAACAACAAAAAAAACAATTGGTGGTTGTGAAACCAAAGATCGATAAATTAACTGATATTGAAAAAGGCCCTAGTAACAGTCATTTGTATGTGACGGGAAGGTATTTTTTACGAGCAACAGCAAACGGAAATCATTGTCATACAAGTTTGAATGGGTTTCTGGAAAGGTTATGTTTAGTTCCCTAGTTTTACTAGCACCAGCAAGCAGGAATAATTGTCATGGAAGTGTGAATGGCTTTTTCTGATCGGTTGAATATTCCTCCGATAGTTTTGTTTTGAAGGCATTCTTTGGCACTAACCTTGGCGTAATCTCGTCAAGTCTTCCCCAAAACACTTTGATTCCAAAACAAGTGATAACACATTTTTATGGATGTCAAACTTCTTTAATATTTCTCACGATGTTTCAACACAGTTACTAGTGTCTTTATCAAGTGTATGTTACCCCACTTCTAAATGTCGTTCAAAACTTATATCTTGATATCCATCAAAGTGAGAATTTTAAATTCTCCACTGTAACACAAACATAAGCGATTGGCCTTATTTGTGTTTTAATATATGTAAACGGTGGGCTAGATAGAATACCAATGCCTGTCATCAAACTTGTTGCAGTCTGGATTTCAAAAGTGTTAACACATATTATAAGCTGTATCTATCTTAACTGGATCTGTACCAAACTCACTTAAAATGGCCAAAGTTAATCTGGTATTTAAAGCTTTCCACGCAACCATATCCGAAAATGACCGACCTTTATCGATATTTCTTTTAATCAATTAGTAAATTTTTGGAGAGACTTGCTTGTGATATTGCTACCGATTGTTTAACAAAAACGATTATTGCTTCTCATGTTACGGGTTTCGAGATCGCCACTCTTCTGTCCTCACAGCGTGCTCCTTATATGATACACTGGTATCAACCCGGGAGAGGAAACAATTGTCGTAGGTTGTCTGGTTCTTAGGCTTTTCATACCGTAAATTATTCTATTCTGTTGAATAAATTGGAACATTACGGTTTTCGCAATAATCAAATAAATAGGCTAGATTGAGAGTTATCTTTTAGGCCGTCATCAATGTGTCCAATGCCTCCTACTACTATAGTCCCTACTACTGTATATCTTTTACAAAATGAACATTTTGAACAGGTATCAACGTATTATTTCATCAGAATCATGCCCAGTGATTCCCTAAATCGGACACCGCACATAAACTATATCGGCAAAAAGATCTCAAGAAATATCGGTGTTATTAAGAAAAAAAAATACATATATTTATTATTCTTTGATCCTTCCTTATTTATACTATCTCTTATATTTATGGGGTAACACCTTTTGAGCACATCTCAAATCTCTTGTTATTCTTCAAAAACGAGTAAATGTATACCTTACTGTTCTTTCCTTTCGCAACTTTAAGCTCTTTAAGTCCCCACAGGGAATTATTCATTTCATTGAATGAATTAAAATGTCAAATGTTTATTATTCATCCGTCAACTGGCACAATGGTATCAGCATACGCAATATGTGTATAAATGTGCTTGCTTGGACGGGGCCCAGGCGCCACTGATTGCGTCCACTGCACACTTCTGGGCAATTCTGTTCCCATTCCTGTCTTTGTTTCTTTCTCTTAGCAAGTCCCAATCTGATTTCAATCTCATTAACTCATTCTATAAGCATTGATATTGATATTGTAAATTGTCGCGTTGTTGAACATCAGCACAAATAACATTTTATAGATATTATTTTGATATGGGATATCAGAGTAGTAAATTAAACCCTAGTTTAAATCATAAAAAACACAAGTACCGGTACGTTTATTAAACTGTAACAAAAAGTAAACATGATAAAACATTGGCATTAAACTATAATATATACAAACTATTTACAACCAAAATTGATTACGTCTACACGTTGTTATCTACATTCCTAATCCTTACGCCCTGGTTTCGCTCTCCCTGGCTGTTACCTGATTGTTACCATTTCTCCTAATCTCTGCTTATTGCAGTCATACCCAATTTAAAATTCTTGTCCGAAAACCCTTAATCTCGCAAAAAAATTTCCTTTCTCTTTAAATTAACAATTCAAGTCATTTTATAGTAGGCCCTACTCTATCATAAAATGTCATGTCAGCATAAAGTATCATTAAGTGCCAGTTGCCAATTAAAAAGACAAAGAACAGATTTGGTAAATTGCTTCTAACGGAAATGGTTCGACATAACGTCTGCATGCTTAACGAGTTACTGTTTAACTTTGAAGTGTCTATTTATCAATGCTGATCAAGAGCTAGTGATGAGATCTACATTGTGATACAGTTCAAGCAAGTTTCCTTAGCTGTTAAAGTTGTCTCGTTCTACAAATAGTTTGATAACTTCTGATTATGCACTGATATAAATGGTGTCTTAATTTGTTGGAAACTGGGATCATATAATGGCTATTCTTGTCGTACTGTGCCCGATGAAGCTGTACTTGATAAATTATAGAATTGTTAAACATTGCATCACTCATGTTGCATAACAAAAATAAGTTGATACAGGTATGTAAAAAAATTGCCTTTAGCAAGAACCAATAGCGTGGTCATACACAAATTTTGCGACTGAAATGCTTATATCATAAAAGCTCGCTGGCCACCTCGCCGCCATTAAACCAGGGACACCTCGACCGATGTTATCGCAGGGCACAAACCCGCGGTGTTGGTAGGCATATAGCTTGTGTTGGCTTTGTGCTAATCTGACCACACATCAAATAGCGTATTACTGCAACGATCTTCCTTACATACCGGTATAAAATACCTTCTGATTTGACAATAATTGTTCTCTTTTCTGCGTTTAAAGTTTTAACCTATTTTGTAGGCATGATTGATGAAACCGATAACGTTTCAGGGTTTACGAGAGCATTCAAGCTGTCAAAAAATATACTTGCATTCTGATTGGCTGATATATGTTAACACCAGATTGACCTCCCTTATCAAGTACTGGTTTTGCATTATTTTTTACTGTAATATTTAAATACAGGAAAAAATATACATTTTTTATTTATATATCATAACTTGGGTTTTGCATTAATTTTTTAACAGTGATATTTAAATACAGGAATACATATACATTTTTATTTAATTCATTACATTGCTACAAAACATATTTACATTGGGGATGCATTAGTACTACATACTGCATTGATGCTGGTCGTCGTAATCAAGGACATTGATTATATTGTCTTATATTTCTTACACTGGCCTAAACTTGGAGGAAATTGTGTTTATATCTGCTATCTCTCGCAGGAGTGCCATGGCTGTCAACCCTCCTTGTCTGAACAGGTCCCTGAATGTATGTTTCTTGGCGCCCTGGTCCCGGACAGCTTTCCCTGGGTCCGTCTAAACTTACCATCAGAGACCAGCCTGCCTTACAGTGGGATGGAGGTAGCTTCAGTATGTAGGAGTGGCACCAATAGGTAGAACTGCACATTAGGTCGGGTTGCCTTATCGTTCAATCTGCGGTGCCACTCTTCCACGTCATTGTTGGTTCTAATGGCTTTTCTAAAGATGCTCCAGCTTCTTACGGACCAAACTGTCGAATACATCCATGTATCTGTTACATACTACATTAAGTCTTTAAGTGGCTCGGTCGTGACATTGCCTTGAAGGTCTTCAAAACAAGATCGCCCCGTGAGGGAGCGGGTGGGCCATGACCCTTGAGTACGACGTTAAACACCAATCAAACAAACAAACAATCAAAACAAGATCGGAAATCCTCATGTCGAGGATAAGGGAGGGTCAATACCTTCTTCAACAACCTCAGGATGCCATCTTGTCTTTGGAAAGCTTCCTCCAATCCAAGACCTCTAATCTTTTTAAAGACGGCCTGGGCCCAATGGAAGCTGCATCCCTTTACTTTCACCTCGGATAAAACAGCACGGACTGCCTGCAAGTCTGCTGCTTCTAAATCGATAACGGCTGATTTCAATGAATGAAGTGCAAGAAAGCTTTCTTTCACTTTCTGGAAAACCTATAAAACAATATAATAAAAATCTTAATATCATATTTCTTTAATAACTTATTTTTCCCCAAGGCGAATATTGTTTATAAAACTCATTATTGCTTTCTAGCATGACTATTGAATTAACCTATATAAAACATATCAAAAACCTCGAACCTGTTCATAATCAACACGCCTTCTTTTTGACATCAAGACAAAGATTAAAGGAACTTGTTTCATGAAGTTGGCACACAGTACGAATCTGTGTAGTACCTACTTTATGGTACTATTGAAATGAAGATGTTACGGTTACCTATGTTTATCATCATTTTTAGAGTAAACAAAACTGTACAGTACCCTTTTGCACAAAAGTGGGTTACAGACTGGTGGGAAACCATGGTGAGGTAACATTTCAAAAGTTTACCAATGATTAAGAATTTAAAACAACAGTGGTTGTTGAAGATCCGTGCTGCTGATAGACCGGTAATCGGACGATAAGTATTTTGTTTTTTAAAGTTTTAAGTAAATTGCTACACTTATTAACTTTAATTGGAAAGCATTTAATAATGCTAAGTGATACAAGTGTAACGAACCGGGTACATTTAATCGCACCCAAGGAACGTATCAGCTTAGGATTCCCGACGTATACCGATGGTAGCTAGAAAAGTAACGCAGACTATGTCGGACAGACAAACAAACCGTTGTATAGCCATAAAAACTATATTTATTTCACTTACAGAAGTTTGAAAGCACCACCGTCAAGTCCATTCGTCCGTTACTCCCAACTGTAACCAAAGGTGTGTGCTGGTACAAGGTACCCCTATCGGGAGTCTCTGCAGAAACGTCAACCGGATGACCATAGCATCCATGAGCGATTATTGTATCGCAATGATACCACAGAGGTTTGCGGTTAACCGTACCTCCCTGTGTCAGGCTGGACAGTTCACGAACAAACATGTGAGAATGGCACCTGTGTATTTTAAGGGGACTGACTTCAAAGTACGCTATGATGGCAATACCTACTAGGAATACGTAAAACCAATCCAATGTTCACCTTGCAGGTAGCACTCAATGCAGTATATGCTAACAGAAAGTTATATACTATATATTCCTAGATTACTCTTTGTTATCATTCATTAAGTACAAGGAGACTGATATCCTCCAATAAACCACGTCGATATACATGTTCCACATTATGGGTTCACGTTATAATGACCCATCAGTCGTTCCACCAACAGCCGGAGAGACAAAAGAAAATCACATCCGAATAAGGAGAAACAAACAAGCCAGTAAGAATTACCTCCCATTACACAAAGTTTGATGAATTTAAACGAGTTGATCATAGCTGGTAAAAACACATGGCTTACATTTATATTGAAGTGTAATTACATGATTATTAATTTATCTACTTATATACTTCTAAAAACACCCCATTATTAACGTAGGTTCCATCCAACGTTGATCACGTTATCTTTGTCGTTACGTAAAACATCTACTACAATGGCTACAATCGTATTCTCGCGAGAGTTTCTTTAGTGGACGAGACTTAGACAACTCTCGTACGCTATGCAAGGCCATCGTGCATTTATTTTCACCAATGTTTGGGGCGCTGTATGCTACAGACCAACAAATAAAAAAAGTGCGAAATAAGATGACCCGGGTGTATCTTAGAGTCAATGACTCTATTTACAAAGTAGAATCGATTATATTTTAGAATGCAATGGCTAGTAAGCCCTCATTGGACGCCACTCACCAGAAGAGCGCAAAGGATGGTGGGATTTTGTCAAACTGTGTATAGACAATAGCTTATAACATGATATGTTGATTATTACTTACTCGGGAAAAATAAAAAATTAATGTCTGCTTTAAAACACAGTGGACCGAAAAAATAAAAATAAAATGTCTGCTTTAAAACACAGCGGACCATGGTCATTGAAACCTAGCTTTAAATGTAGCCAAAATGTTAACGCTTCATTGAATAACTATTTTACTACATGTAAGCGTTGCAGTTGCTAAAAGACTTTCCAAAAGTGCCTCAACATCTCGTTCCCTGAAACAGGTCAATGTCTGTGCGGCCCTATAGACTGCGCTTTGTTTTGCTGCTGTCTGGACTATGGGCTATACGGAATCAATGATGTATTATGTCAGTGTCCAACAAAGCTGACAGGTTAATCCGGGCTTTAGGCATCTCTGGGAATTCGTGTACAAATGGGAATGGTCGGCTTACACTTGTTAGTTTGTCTAGATGGACTGCGACGGCGAGTCACTAGCACTGGTCAGTATAACAACTTTGATAAAATAATATTAATATTAATGATAACAATGATTATAATCCTCCTTTATTTCAGATGCTTAGTACATATATAGAAACAGAAGGTATTTGTACTTCCCGGACGGCAAATGTTTGAAATTTGAAATATAGACACAACCAGTCAGGTAAAAATTTAAACCAATCAGTAGTGAAATTGCTTATCATCTATTTAGTGAATAGTTCTACTTAAATTGAACGAACAGATTTGAGATGTTGAATATTAAAATTATACAGGCCTCCAGCGTTTGGTGAAACTGGCTCTCGGTGTGTCTTCTAATTTTAATTGGGCCAGCCAAGACAGTCGCCAAGGGAATCTGGCCTGTGGATTTCATTATGGAATGGCTGAGGTGGTAGTAACCGAATCGTTAAACAGACACTTCCTCTTACCGATGTCGACAACGTGTCTGTTATATTTCTTTATTTGAGATCTATATGTCTTTGTCTTATTAGGGCCAGAAAAGTGAACAGACTCGTGGGACAATCTCGGTGTTATTTAAACTAGCAGAAATTGAGTACGCTATATCCATGTTACGAGTTCGGGTTTATACATACTGCTCCAACTGTTTTAGTCGTATGGACCAGGAGGTTGATGATATACACCCAGGTAAAGCAATAAATGGAATTCTACCAAGGCAAATTTATTTTCCTTGTGTACGCGTTTGTCGACGAAAAACTTGCAACCTTTACCTGGGCTGTAGCGCAGATAGTTGACGAACTTCAAACGAGATTTGAAAAACAGGCGGCTGGCCTATTTGCAATTTGCCCTTGTAACTAAAAATAGACATGAGCAACGAAAGCATTAGACATAGCTTAGCAAGTTTGCTTCACTCTCGATTATTAATTTTATATTTAAATCTTTACAATATCTTATAATTATAACTTGATTTCCTCTTATCGATATGTTGTGGAGTTTGCTGGTTGGATTATTAGATTACTAATTTAATATGTCCTGTTATTAATATTGTATCAAGATGTTTTCTTATAAATCATGTTTTGGACCAGCACTGTAAACTCGTTAATTGATAGGCGGCCAGTTACACATCTACAACTTATATTTTCTCGTCTGTTAACTATAAATGTGGAAGAAGGGCAATCTGAGTTACATCCGGGTAACTGTCTGGTGATCGTCCACAAGGATCACCTAGGGGTGAGATTGAAAGAAAGCCAATATAATTAAACCGGTGCCCAGTTGATAGAAGTTGATAGAAGAGAAAATTGTATACGGCGTACGTATCCTGCTGTCATTGTATTTATCTAGGAAGCTGATGATTAAGCAAATAAATAAATGTATAGAACTATTATGCAGTGATCATTCTTAGCATTCGCCTATCTGAGGCCTGGTATTCCAAAGCTACCAAAATCGGAAGGCATTTATGTTGCTACGATAGAGTGAACTGTGAAGACTTAGGAAATAACGAATGTAACGGCCAACTTGTGTTTCAAATTATTTATGTTGACATCCGCGTTCGTTTCTGTCCATAGTTTTAGCTTTATATGTAACCAATGTGTTTCACACAGTTGTGGCGAGTACACTCTAAAACTTTGTTGTGTATGAACGTAAACAGAATGACATTTATGATGCACAGAACGATATAAGATTTTATTACAAGTGCAATCAAGTCTACAAACGGTATTGTATTTCATTTTATATGTGTTAGTCTGTAGAAGTGTAAGAAAATGTGTAAATACGGTGTAGATAAACCGTCAGTGTTCGATAATGCGTTAATTTCTATATCGGATCGAGTGTTTTGGTTGTTTAGTATAAAGCTAACTATATATTAAAACTAGAAGATAAATATAAGTTTGCGGACAGTATTAATATGCGTAGATAACTAAATGACAAACGTAACGGGAAAAATGGTATATTGTTTTTATTGTAAATCAGTGTATGTAAACAGTGTAACTTTCATTTGTCTAAGAAAATCCTCTTTGGTTGTTTGACAGTCAATCGGATCGATGACAGATATTATTAACATATAAAGTATAAAGATATTCCTATCTGCTTGTACGTTGTTGGAGCCTGTGATGGTAAAGACTGTAATTTTGAACCATAAGGCTATCACTTGCAGTAGGGACGAGAACTTGGATGTTATTAATAAAGGAACTGTTATGACCGAATTGTCGTTTTATTTGGTATCTATAATTATAATAAAAATAATATAATTTGTCTGTATCAAAGATTATGCCAAACATATTGATGGATTATCCTAAACAGGTTAGGAACAAATGACCCACAGATAATGGACAATTCCACATTTAAGGCGTTAAATTTGTTGATGAATTGTTTTTAAAATGTAGCAAGTATCACAAATTGATTTTTGATTTATAGAATGAGGTAAAATTTTAAAATATTCTTGCTTGCATTTTTAATTCTTTCAAAAGATGTATTAGGAAAGAAATTATAACAAAATTAACTAAAAGAAAATTCCGTTGTAATAAATTTATTTATTTATTTTTTTTTTTGCAAGCTGAGTTGCAACACACCGGACAATTTTTAACAAAGTAATGACAAATAATTATCACAAAATGGATTTGTATTCACCTGAGATCATTAACAAAAACATTAAGTCAAAGAATCCTGAATATTTCTGGGTATTTTTTTACAGTTTAAATGTCGCATTCGTAATACCATAATATATTTATTTGGAAAGATATGATAATATACACCAGAAAAAATGATTATCAATTGCGTTTTTAGTACGTTTTTATTGCATTACCACACAACAATGCAATTATCAATAATTATATACCATAATATATATATTGTTTCAACATAGCGCCTTTGTTCTGAGTCTAGTGATTATCCACCGGTCATTATTATACGCCAGGGATGTCGATGTGATTCCCTTGACTGACACATTGTATCGCGGTAGTAAAATCACATTTTCACAGAAAAAAAGTGGCACCAAAGTTATTCTCGAAATCCGTCTATGGCCTATATATGTGAAGAAAACGTGAATATTTGATGCTAGTATAACATGTATCATTTGGTCTTTATTTTGAACAGTCTGTTGGTAGAAGACGTTTTTAATACTCATGTGCTTAAACTGTGTCAATAGATGGCGCTGTTGTTTTTATTATTAACTTGATGCCGAGAAGCAGATTCAAAGTCGTAAAACGACCCAAATGTTAAAGCTGGAAGTTGGAAGCGTTTGTAAAATAAAAACGTCGTCAGATTTTCATATTTCATACTTTTATTTGTTATAAGATGAGAAGCTGAACACAGCGATGAGCTTTTTAGCTTTAAATGTGAGCTGAAAAGCTGGAAGCGATGTAGAGCTTTCACACTCCCAGCTTTGCAAATTTTGTTTCGGAAGTAAGAAGCGATGTCGAACTTTTCATCTGTTCAGCTTTGAAAATCAAAACCTGGAAAATGAATTGTCAAAAGGGACACGGACCCAAAAACAAATGAAAACCGCTACATCAACTCAAACTGTTACTAAAAAGCTAAACAAAAAAAATAATAATAAATCTGACAATGAAACAAAAGCATTTGGCCCAGAGGCACTCCCTTCCAAGGCCAAAAGGGATGCTGAACCGCCAACCAATGTAATTAACATCGAAAGGATTGAACCCATCTTTCCATAACCATTCAAGTCCCTTAGGTCCGAGTCGGTAGTTTTGGCAAACCGCTTTGATAATTTGGAATGGATGGAGGTAGACATCAGGCCTCGATAATTTTTTTGCACTGTATGCGCACGCCAAAGAGTAGCTGAAATATCGCTAAATGTGGGGTTAAACACCAATCAATCAATCTTTGGTTTATTTGAGGATCAAACCAATGCGATATGAGGGCGTTCAGTTAGAGAGGAGTGCCAGAGTAGATCAAATACCGCTGAATGTGGCGCCCAACATCAATCTTTCAGTTAATCTTTGTTTTTTTTAGGTTCAAACGAATGTGAAGGGACAGTGCGGCAACTGAGAGAGGAGTGCCATAGTCTTCGGTCTATTTGAGGTTCAAACCAATGCAAATTGACCTCGCGGCCAGTGTGAGAGGAGTGTCATAGTCTTCTGTCTATTTGAGATTCAAACCAATGGCCATGAAGAAAGTTTATGTCTGTTGCGACACATACCTCCCTTACGTGGCCAACTGGTGAACACCCTTCTGCTATTAACCATGAACGCCACTCTGCTGTTAAGGTGAACTCAAAACAAACAAAAACCGTTACATCAACGCAAAATAATAATAAATCTGACAATGAAACAAAAGCTAAAAAACCATCTGGCCCAAAGGCTACAAGGGAGGCTGTTCAAGAGTTTCTTTTTGAACAGCCAATCAATGTAATTGACACCGAGAGGGTTAGACCCCTCTCTCCAAAACCATCTTCAAGCAAATTCATTGGAACAGAGCCGGTTGTTCTGGAAAACTGCTTTGATTCATTGGAAGGGATGGAGGTAGACATTGAGCCTTCCCCTCTACAGCTCGCCCACCTCCGCCTTCTCGAGGACGGCACAATCGCAAACACCCTCCGTTAAAAGCTAACAGAACACCTAGTGCTGGTGGCTCGCCAAAAGGAAAAACCCGACATTCATTTTTTTAGCTTGCCGTAACGAAGTGAAGGAAAGGTATTGTGAGAGAGGGGGAAATGTGGCGGTGTCGGTGTCCCGTTAAGGTTTTCTGTTCAGCAAATGCCATGCTATTCATATCCTAGGCATACCATTCAAGTTAAGCTTTTCTGTTCAG
>JARFOD010110115.1:0-15537 GCA_031763545.1 Mopalia muscosa
ACAGAAAGATCAAACGAATCAAACAGGCTATAAAGAACAAAATATCTCTATAACGATTAAATGCACCAACACGAAAGAAATAATTAGTTCGGCATTTAATGTCTTTTGATTAGAATCTGACATTTAAAGGACATCAAGTGGAGAAGGAATCAATACAGTTTATTACTCGAGTAAAACACAAAGATCATCGCTTTACTATACTACATTGGGATTAGACAGATGTCCATAGAGTTGATTTGACAATTTGACTGCGCCTTTTAAGAACATTTTGAAGCACGCATTATATTATTGATCCTGTGATCTGAGTGTCTGTCGAGGGAGGGGGGGGGGGGGCTTGGGATTGCTTCGTAGAATCCATTTCGATCATCATTTACAGTACCCTCGTATAACCAGCGATCGGCTTACAGTAGCCCATTCTGACTGTACCCTATAGGGTGCGGTCAGTATGGGCTATCGTAAGCCGATCACTGGTTATACGAGCGTACATTTACAGTTCGTTAGTTCGTTAGTTCGTTCGAGGCTTATATCAACAGTGAACTATGTCGGCTTGGGATACTGCATATTTAAAGTTCAGCTAAATATATCCCTGTCCTGCGATACATTTGAAGGAACACAAACAATGCACAGATAATATTTGCCAAATCAAAAAATCAGAAACAACAGATATATTTTCAAATTGAGAAATATGTATATGTTTAAACATGGATTTATTGCCTAACAACATATAACTTCAGGTTTCTTTTAATTTCTAACGGTTTATGGGGTTATGTGACTGAACATTATATCGTTGAACTTACCACTTTGGTGATCGATTCGAAGAAGTCTCACTAATGTAGGAAAACACTAGACCAGCTGAATGTTAAACTGAATCGTTAACACCCCCGCGTGCTTTTATTAAATTCAACTTTGTTAACCCATATCGGAAGGTCTTAGAGTTCAGTTCCTGCAATATACCACACGGCACCCATCTTATTTATCGATCGAAAATGGAACAAAGAATGAATACGTTGTATTGTGACGTTTTTGCTATTTGACAGTCGAACACATTTAGCTTCTGTCTGGGTTTCTTTCTTTCCACGAGAAATGGACACATGCACATATGATGCAGGAGCTGTCGTTATAGCGTTCAAAGATGATTTTGCTATGCTTGTGGAGGATTGCATTTATTTTACAATCAATTCATCTGATTTTAAAATATAATACAAAAATGATCTTGATGAATAGTTCAAAGACGACGGAGGCGTATTAGAAGTTATTTTTCTAGCTATTTTAAACCCGATGCATCGAGTGTGTTCACGTGGTGTAAAATGACAATCGAAGAATTAGACATGCAACCCTTTCAACACGATTCTCGTCTCCAGAAAAGAAATAAACAACTATGCTTTAAATGCGTTTGTAGTGGAACTATGAAAGGCTAATTGTCAACTAACACAGGTAGAAGAAAAATATTAAACGAAATCAAAATTTGATTTCCCTACAGTAGGTTTAATCATTTTGAAAACAATAGTTCTATGTGAAATGTGAATTCAGATTGCACATTAGGATATACCAGTATATTCATTCTAGCTTCAGTTTGTTGTCCAGATCAACAAAATAGACAACGTATCTTTCTGAGGCTGATTGTAGGAAGGGCATATTGATCATATAAATCTGTGCATAACTCTTGTTCTTGAACAATGGTATATCTGTTTACAGACCATCTTCACGAGCCAAGGTTTATATATGGGTGTATTTAAAATATCATATTAGAAACATCTATCGCGTTATCCGAGTCGACAAAGGCCACATAATCTTGTCTCATCTGGGGTTTTCACCTAAATCCACCCGCCAATAGGAGTAGCCGATTCAACGAACGCATGAATCTACTATACAGGAGGCAAAAATACTGACGGAAGACAGTGTTCGAAATCAACTTATAGACATGATCAATAGCAGGTTTTGTGATCACAGTTTAAACAATATTCAAATCTAGTCGTACTATTTCTACAAGTATCATTGTGTAACGATCAAGTCCCTTTTCAACGCAGACAGGGTTGTACACAAGTCATATAAGTAAGACGGCGACGGTTTTAATCAAATGTTGGAGTCTGAAGATGTTTGAAACGAACTATCAAAACAAATACACGTGACTGTTGTGTGATAGAGCTTCGTTGATATGCTGAGTTCCTACGACTTTGTTTATATGCTGCCAATAGAAATCCAGCATTTGAGGCTTTCCCGGAATAAAACCGAGCAGCGTTTTTTCAGTATCTCTGTATGTCGAGGGGTTACACCAGCGGAAGGTCGTAGGTTTTCTGGGTTAATTTACTTCCCAGTTTTCCTACAACATGCAATAATGCTGGCCAATGATCTGTAATTGGGATTTAATCCTGTTCGTCCAACATCGGATGAATACAAAATAACGAATACATACAGCTATCATGTGGTAGGATGATGCTAATAGACCTGATGACTGGCTTTCTCGGGTCACCATAGGTTCTGTGTCTAGTGACATTTTAATGGTGGCTAATAAAACGCAGGAGATGCCTAGAGTGTTTAAGGTTTGTTTTATCGATTTAAAACGTCATTGGTGAACGCTGAAAATATTCATAATAATAATAATTTAAACTTTCTTTTTCTTCGTTTTGTTTTTTCTCGGTTTTAACATTCGGTTTAACATTCTCGGTTGTCAAGATGATCGCAGCACTATTTAAGATCAAGGCTGTTTTAAACTGAAAATAAGCATGAGTTATATCCTTAATTCAGTCAAATTATTTCTATTGTTTATTGGCCCATTGTAGCCAGAGAGAACCTTCATTTGTCAACATTTCCTCTAGTTTATTCCCCCTTTTAACTTCAAACAAGAATGGAAATCGTGATTTATGAATCATATCTATAACCCAAGTATTGTAAACAAAACTGCTGTGGAAGCGGTCTGTGTTATTTAAATAAAGACAAATATGTAATTCTCGCCCACGACATCGTAAACACTGCTGTTGTTGTGTTCGCTAAACCAAACGGTAACGCGAAACATCCACACAGTAAACATTTTTTTAACTTACTGAGACCATTTTCCCCAAGACAAATCGGAAAAGAAGATCGTCGAATCAAGTCTCTCTTTAGTTGCAACATTGCCCTCACTGATGATAACTGTAGTCTACAACAAATTTTTAGAGTGATGTCTCTTTAATCCACCCAATCTGAATACGATTTGAGCTTGCATTAGCAAAGTAAACGGTCTGCTATACACATGACAAGAAGGCTGCTTGTGGATACACAGACACACGTCCTTGGTACCATTAAAAAGTCCTACAATCATCGCAGAAACTCTAACTGACAGTAGATGTCGATGTTATCTCTTTGTATATAACATTTTAATTCGATGCTGACCTCTCCATACACAAATACATACCTTTAAGAATAATTTTTGGTGCGAAATACCACGACTTCTATGCCAGTTGTAAAAACAAATTTAACTTTGCTTTGTGAAATGGCCGACAAGATTTAATCCTGCTAGATAGTCAATTCAGTGGAACGCCACCTTGACAATTCTTGAAAAGCTAAGCTGAATGCAAAACGTAACTAACTTTTCAGCCCCAGTCCAGAAATTGTTACGAAATCACAAGAAAATATTTGAAAAGATTTCAACGATGTAGCCTCTGATTTGTCTCTGATATTCAATCTTCTTATTGCAGATGAAAAAAGAAATATTGATTGATTGGTGGTTTACGTCGTGCTTAAGGGTATTTCACTTAAATTCCGGCGGTGTTTTCCAACAATAATTGAAACTAGCACCACCAAGATGTGAAGTGTTGGGAAGGTTGGAAATGAAATCTTCCTCAAGTGCTAAGTAAAGACAGCATTGCTATTCTTTGAACAAAACTGCCCTTAACCATAACGTTTCATAACGTGTTTGTACATACAAAATATATTTCACTGGAATATAAAATAAACTTAAAAGTTGGGTATTTTACATGACTGTACTTATTCTGCCAATACCTCAAAAGTATTGACGTTTGTTTTTCTGGCTGGGATTGCCTGTTGTATGGATGAGTACTTAACGTAAATAACTACGTACTTCAGAAAATTAAAATCCCTTTCCTTCTATAAAGGATTATACCAATGCGAGAATATTTACAAACATTTCGGAGGTAATATTCACCCATTTCATTATTACCATATATATAATGGGGACACATTGGCGCCTGCATATTTTCTGTTCTGCCAACAGCGTGCTGTTATAGTTTTTAATGTTATTCTAGCCATCAATCATTGAAGTAATACAATGGCGTAAATCTTTCAATGTCACGCCAATAATTATAAATCAATAAGTATAATGGAGGCCTAAAGCAACATATTTGGTTAACGCTTTTGTTTATATACATGGGCATGTTTACTTGAATTTTGTATGCTTATTTGTTCATATTTATTCTTGACATAGTGCTATTGTGTTCAAAAACAAAGGAGAAAAGGAAATATTTCATCGTTCTGTAAAGTCCATGAATGTTAGCTTCCATTTGACATGGTACTTCCTATTGCAGGTTATCTCAAACCAAACGGGCAGCATGAAAATGAAACCGATTTTCACATCTATAATTGGTGCCGCCATTGCCATCGAAAAGTGCTTTCTGTCACACATTGGGATGGTAAACAGTCAGATAATTGAAACAACATTGAGTATGGCGTTAAGCAAATGAAATAATTTAGCCCGCCTGTGGCAATATATACCAGTAATGATCATACGGTTAGGTTTATTTAGCAAACTAAGTTAATACGAATTTTGCGACATAGTTGTGGCCATGTTAAGGAGAGAGAACTTTAACCCAAATTCGATTACCCACAATTCTATGCGTCAACATTTCATTATGCTTATTTTATTATTCGTGTGAAAACGTGAAAAATGCACAACATTCTAAAAAAAAGATTTTTCTCATTTCAGATTCACGGCATGCCTTTGGATAACTGTTTTCTTTCAATGTTCTTGTGCAATAGTCTCAGTTGCAGGGTTTTGGATAATTAGTTTATTTCAATGTACTTTTTTCAATTGTCTCAGTTTCCTGGTTTTGGACAATTGATTTCTCTCAATGATCTTGTGCAATAGTCTTAGTTTCCTGGTTTTGGATAATTGGTGCTTTCAATGTACTTGTGCAATTGTCTCCGTTTCCTGGTGTTGACAGTGTAATCAGATTTATTCGAATTCCAAATATTAAGGATAGATGATCGGTATTTAGATCCGGACGCTACTCGATGAGTTATGGATTTATCAGCTGCCAGAAAAATGCAATTAACATATTGCCTTACTTTCAACCTGTACCATTGTTTAGTCAGTTGGAGAGTTAAGGTTAATGACATGTTTTATAGCATTTGACTAAATAGTTCGTCATATCTTGAATGGAAGTGACTATAAATCCCCCACGATGGCTATCGTCGGTATAAAAACACAATTTGTTTAGATAATAGCATGTTGGTAACTGTGGAAGACATCGGTGTCTTTCAAGTGTCATGAAGCAAACACCGCGAACAACTGAGTAGTTGAGTAGTGTGAGATGAACAGTGGAATCCAACGAATAATAAGCAGCTGGTGGTTCCTGTGTATTATTTTATTGACAGAAAGATCAAACGAATCAAACAGGCTATAAAGAACAAAATATCTCTATAACGATTAAATGCACCAACACGAAAGGAAATAATTAGTTCGGAGTTTAATGTCTTTTGATTAGAATCTGATATTTAAAGGACATCAAGTGGAGAAGGAATCAATACAGTTTATTACTCGAGTAAAATACAAAGATCATCGCTTTACTATATTACATTGGGATTAGGCAGATGTCCGTAGAGTTGATTTGACAATTCGACTGCACCTTTTAAGAACATTTTGAAGCACTCTTAATTGTAATCAAAGATACAAAAACTTGACAATCTGGACGAGCCAGTTAATGTCTAACTTAGATAATCAGACGCCTTATAAAGAAAAGTCAGAGAAATGCAATTGCCACAATTTATATATATATGAGCACATTCAGATACAAAAAGGTAAGCAAGGCTTTGAGTATATTTTTCCTATGGCAATAGGGATAGTTCTGGCTGTGGACCAAAAAGTCTGGCAAAAAAGGAACTGTGTATAAAGAGACACTAAGTGTAAAGGATAATTGTACTTAAACCTTATTTCTACCATAAAACAATGTAGTTTTTGTTTAGTTTATTTTTAGTAAACTATACAAGGAGCTTTTATCTAAGTTAGGTACGATTTTTTTATGAATACATTTTTATAGAAAGAGCTTCTGACAGATTTGCAAACTATACACTAAATCCATCCAGCATCTAAAATTTATGATCTTGTAAGTCAATTCAATAATATTTCTAAGTTCTGGTTTTTTGCAGATCAGATTGTATTGTGGCTTAAACACAGAGAACCGGAACGGTCTTTTACGAACACTTTTTGTTTTCTGGTTTCCCGAAAAGAAAGCTGGGTTCGCGTTTTTATTACACGGCATGTTTCCTGTTAAAGTTTACAATACAGTATACCGCAAAAAAGTTATGGTAGGTTTATAAATGACCAGTTGTGACGAAGTATAACATTTCCCTCCTTTATCTGTGGGACACGTCACGTATATATCACAAAAAGAATAAGGTATAAACACTTGATAGTGGACATTAACACCATAGTATAATATAACAATAAAACCATTAGTCCTATCTATTCGGATTTCTCTCTATTAAATACAACTAAGACGGGTTAACAATCAAACTGCTATAGTCGATATCTGGACCATTAGAATTATCACAAATGCCACTTGTCATGAGTCTGGGTTATTTCTGTGAATATACATGTACAGTAAAACAGAAGTACAAATCTACCAATTAGTTAAATATTGTTCCTATACATGTCCCATTCAGAAATCGAGAGTTAAAGTATGATTGCTTAAGGGAACCGCCAAGCCGGTGTGGACACTTCAAAAAAGAAAGCATATACGTTTTAAAATTCTTGTTTCAAGAATGTGCAAACCCCATTCCATTGATCATTTATTAGCATGACTAAGTGTGGAGTTATCGTGTTTGCAGATCTGACAAAATCCATTATGGAATGGCGTCAATCCATTGTTGAAAAATAACCCTTTGATCCTTTTCATTGGTTAGATCACTGAAGGATCTTACAACATGGTTTATGGCAAGCCGTGTTATCTCTTCTACCTTTATTCTACATATGTTGAATTCTTTTCCACATATGTGAAATTCTTTTCCACATAAATGACTTTATTTTACACGTGTGGAAAATAATTTCACAGCCTGTATTTAGCGGCAATGAATTTGACCAAAAAGTACAATCTGATCTGAGCATTACTACGTCTGATGCGTCAGGAAAATAAAATGATGTAGACTACAATAAAAGTACCGAATAAGAATAAACCTTAAGTGAAATAGTTAGGTTATGGTGTTTTGTTATACCAATGTGGAAAATAATTTCACATATGTTCTAGATATGTAAAATAAATTTGTATTATACATATGTGAAATTGTTTTTCACATAAGCGAAAACATTTTCAACATAAGTAAAAAAGAATTTCACATATGTGTACATAAGTAAAATAAAAGTAAAACCTATTCGACATATGTAGAACAAAGGTAGAAGCGATAAAACAGCTTGCCATACATGGTACTCATCTCGCACTCGGCACACAACAAACAGCCGTATATATTCCTTACCGCCAGACACGGAAGATAAAGAGTATATCCATCATACAAAATCGTACTGGGAAGGATAAATTTACAGTTTTTTTTATTATGTTCGCAGATTGCCAGAACAGTTTTTCGCTTTCGAATAATTCCTGATGGTCGTATTTTTGTATTATTCTTAAACATCAGTTTGAGAAGAAACAAACACTTTTATTTACAACCCCATACTTGCTTATTTGTGTTTTTTCCAGACAGTTGACAACGATCTCTGAAACAATATTATTGTGACATAACTGTTTATTCTTCCCATAGCGATACGCTGTACTATAGATATTTAACAGACGTTACGGCATGAGTTGAAACACCGCCAAATGCATTCTAAAATAGAATCGATTCTACTTGGAGCCATCGTTTCGAAGAAAATTGGCCATTTTTGTTTTGCACTTCTTTTATTTGCTGGTTTGTGGCATAAGCCGCCCCAAATATTGGCGGAAATAAATGGCATGGAATAGCGTGCGACCTTTGTATTAATATCACCCACTTTAGAAACTGCCGTGAGAATACGATTGCGCCCAATGGTCAAAGTATATTTCTAGATTTGACTCATTGATTTAATCCAGGGGGAACCAGTTTGTCTGCATTTCGCACAACTAGGTCCAAATCAGTACTAAGCTGGCCCATCTTTACTGGTTTATGTATCACGAAATGCCGGTCCCGGTTAAAACTCGTTAATCATTGTTCATAATCAGCCCTACACATTTAACAAAGGAAACGTGTTACCAGGATATTACAAAAGTGACAAGGGATTAAGAGCAGCTACAAATTTATAAATTATTAACATCCTGGACAGGTATTATAAACATGTTATATGCGGCCAATATTATTCTGATATAAATAATCAGTAAGAGACATTCAATGTTAACGAAAGACAGTATATTATCATTTGGGATACATTAATAACGGCTGCATTAAAATCCGATTATCAACATGAGTATGTTAAAATCAATAAATCCGTCTTTTGTACAAGACTCTTTATATCAATAAATATCTTCTAGTAGTCCTGTATTATTAGCATCCGTCCTATTGTTGTTTTGGAACTCCTGTGTTGAAACGGAAAACAATACTAAAGCGTTGGGAAGTTACATCGAAATATTAAGATCTAGTTTAAACAGGGAAACCACTAGAACTTGTTGCAAAGGAGACATCAGGGGCAGTTTCCCAAACATGTAAGCCCATACACGACTGTGAGGAATTCAGCTACATGTATTCGATAAATTTTGCTGCTTTATCAGGCACTTTCAATGAAAACATAAATTTGTAAAATTATGAAGACGCCCTTATACTTCGGAACACCCGATTTATGGACGACTCTAACCACTGGTCAACGCTACTGCTGAAAGAAGCATGTCATGTCCATGAAACAACTCTTAAGTAAAACCATGGCATCAACGCGTCATACGTTTGCTTTGGAGGGTTGGCAGTGGGTTCCATGTTGCCCTGGTGCTCTCCGAGCTAAGGGGGAGGGGGAGAACACAAAGATGATCTGTTTATAATGTTCTGCGATCGCCCCGTTTTGCTCTGGTTTGCTATCAGTAGTGTTGATGATGGGTTCTTTCACCTTTTAAGATGTTACGCATTCAGGTGAATGAAATAACATTAAACAGGGCGTGAAACCCCAACCAAACAAGCAGAAAATTGTACGATTTGTATTTTGGCACAAGGTTCATTGGCATATACTTCATGGCAAATGGAGGTCAAGTTAGGTTTCAATCAAAGTGGGTCGAGTGTTTCCTTGAAAACATTAATTTTAATTCAACATTATCCATGTTAAATCTTAAATGTATACAATCTTCAAATATGGATTTCCTAAAACTAACACACACAGATTCTTCATTCATATTCATCCGATGTTGGATCAACAGGATTAAATCCCAATTACAGATCATAGGACAGCATTATTGTGGGAGGAAAACTGGATAGTAAACTAACACTGAAACCCGACGACCTTACACTGGTTGCAGGCCATGTTTATCGTTATTTCATTTACCTGACGGCGTGACATCTTAAAAGAACCCATCATCAACACTACTGATAGCAAACAAAAACAAAACAGGACGATCACAGAACGCAAGACAAATACATCAAAAATAGATCATCATCTGTTGACAGGCACCAACATCATCTGTTGAGTGAAAACCAATGTATACGATGTGTTTAGAAATATACGTTGTGTTTGTTTGATTGGGTTAGATCGTGAGGAAACCTCGTAAAACCATGCTGGCGATGGACGGAGTCGCCTCCTATGTCTCCTCGATATCAAGGGGCAGACTCGAACCTGAGAGGGGGGACTCGAATGTGGATCAATAGTTGGACATTGTCACCACTGAACTGTTTTGGTAAGGAATAAAATAGCGCTTCAATCGGTCAAATAATAATTATTTTTAAAAAATGGTAGGCTTTTTGGAGGAAGCCGAGGGAGTATTCTGCAGGGCCATGGCCTACCCACTGCCTCACGGGCCAAAAATTAACAAAGAAACAAGAGCTCAAGTGAGTCGCAATATACGCCCGAAAATCTGCCACATGAAATATTAAAATCGAGTTTAAATAGAATCCCTCAGGTGACAATACGTCTAGACGAGATATACACCAAACAAAATCCTACACAGCATGTTGAGATGTGGTCTATCGTAACACTGTCTTGTAAAATATTAACGAAGTTTGATTCAAATTCCACAAGAAGACTTAAAATTAACATACAGAACCGATATTTAGACTTTGCCACAAGGTGGCGCCACCTATAGTCCGACATATGCCAAAATTAATCCCAAGCGACGTCTTGTCAAGTGGAACAATAATATACAATTTGATTCGAATTACGCACGGTTTTAAGTCGGCAAACAGAAAACCAATTTAGACCAACAGGTGGCGCCACCTGTGGGTCGACGCACGCCAAATTCAATCCCAAGTGACGTCTTGTCACATGGAACACTCATACTAAGTTTGATTTGAATTGCACAAAAGTTTTTAAATTAACATACAGAACCGAAATTTAGACTTTGCCACCAGGAACAATCAGATAAAGACAAAAAACAAATTTAGGCCAACAGGTGGCGCCACCTGTTGTCTGACATATGCCAAAATTAATCCCAAGCGTCATCTTTTCACATTGGACACATATACTAAGTTTGATAGAATTCAATAAGCGGGTTTCAAGTTTATGTCCGGAAACCACAAAGTTGATGGACGGACAAACCCAATACATAATACGTTGCGTCAAATGACGGGCGTATAAAAACATACACTAGTTACAAAGTCCTAATATAACAGAAAAAACGGACATTTTTGGCTCCTCAAATAAGTGACACTTCAAAGCAATAATAAGCAATAACATTGGACTATGGGTCGCCAGGTCAAGTGTGTAAATAATCCTATGGTGGTAAGTAATAAGCAGTTGAATTAAAAAACCTGCTGGGTGTCATAAATGCGGCGTTAAGTAGCATAGTTTACCATCCAATCATACGTGCAGACTTTCTGGAAGGCGTGACATGAACAGGACATGGAGTCTTTAAACCAGCTAAAAAGTTAAAGCTACGGATACGGATATGGTACGGATACAGAAAAGCATACGGATTGGTATATGCATACCTTTTTGTGTTTTCATTTATGAAATTGTCCCCACGGTACCGGTAGGCTATGTGGTCTTTCGGCTCGAATGAAAATTGCCCTGTTTGAACCCATTTCCACGTCCGTATGAATGGTAATTTTCACTAAAACGTTGCCACTTTATTGAACTAAGAGGGTTATTTTAGGCATCTATATTAAGGCATGTGTGTTATTTATTCGATCTTTGAACCCCAAAATAAGCCGTTCGTGACTTATATGAAAAGGTGGATAAATTCTCATTTCCGCTCTGAATAACTGTTTTCTGCCCCGGAACCAAGAGCGGAACAGTTCGATGTGAACAATGAAGCCAGTACACATCGTGGTAGAATGATTATATGGCATATCGAGTGTTTGTAGCTCCTCGTAGCATAACTCGTCTTCCGTAATAGTACTGTGTGTAATAGCCAAATTGGACTTCCGCATCAAAAGCCATTACAGTAGACTTTGCTGTCAACTCGAAAAATAATATGTCAAACAAGAGCCTTATACCAAGAATGACCTCATAGGAAAAGATGATGTAAAATGGACAGCATTTGTGTCTCTTCCATGTGTAATAGGCACCTTGGCACTCGTTCCTGTGACATCCTAAAACAAATCCTGACATGTCTACCTTGACTCTGGGTTTTGTCTTTCTTTTCTGGTGACAGTGTTGGTGTAAGCTTAAATGGTCTTAGACATTGAGTATAACGTGGTCGGGAGATATTATTTTTAAGACCCTTTTATATTGGTTTGTTTATGGAGTACGTTGCCAGCATTGGGGTTGAGATCTATTCTGCGTATCATAATGCATTACGGTTTACTAAAGAGTTCCAGAAAATATGATTTTGTAATTTATGTCATATTTCAAATGTACTTTCATATAAGTATTACAGAAATGTCATTTCCCACAAAGAACGCATATCGTCTGTTATAACATAGAATCACAATACTGTTTGATGCAAAAATGTCAATCATTTTGATTTCAGAGAAGTTATTACACTTAGACAGAGAAGTTCTGATGAATCCTGAAAATTATTTATTTGTTGTTTAAACAGCTATAAGTTATTGCCTACAAATTGCCCAAATTAAGCCATATTCAAACTTGATAAAAATCTGGTATCGTTAAAATAATTTTAGATTGTATTTATGTTGGTGTTTGCATTCTTTTCGACTCTATTATCTATACAAGCTTGCCCTCTTCATTATTCTGGTAATTTTATTTCGTTGTCTGGTTTCATTAACCATTTCTTTCTTGTTCAATGCTGACGAAGATTTACTGCTCAAGGTTTTTGTCATTTTCATATAGGGTCCTGTAGACTTGAACTGGTTTACGGCTATACCAAACCTAGTCACAACTGCTTTGTCTTTGGTTTGTTTTTTTCAAGGTTTGTTGTTGACCAATTAAGCCTTATCTTTACGAGTTTAACTTTGTGCTTATGTAGATTCTAGGAAATTTAGCGACTTTGTGTAAGATGCTTTTTGGCAGTGACATCTAGACGAATTTGTTTAGACGTATTCGTTTATCATGCCTGCTGTGGCCATTTACCATAACCCTTATGGCGTACTATAAACATCCGTCTAAGAACAATGGGGTACTATAAACCTCTGACAAGAATGACGTACTATAAACATCTAAGATCAATAGCGTACTATATCATCTAAGAACAATGACATACTATAAACATCTAGGGACAATGGCGTAATATAAACATCTAAGAACGATTGCTACTATAAACATCTAAACACAATGGCGTTCTATAAAGATCTAAGAACAATAGCGTACTATACACCTCTAAGAACAATTGCGTACTATAAACATCCAAGAACAATGGCGTACTCTTAGAACAATCTTGACGCAAAACAAGACGATTGATGTATTCCCATAACACGGTGAAAACTTGTTTATGGATTTCTTTCGGACACTTTTTTTGCTACTATAGTTACATTAAACTTTTGATTAAACAGAAAACTTTATCGGAATTTACAGCTGTAAATACATTTTTTATACACCCTATATGAATAAAACAAATTGACAAGGGCAGTGTAAAACTATCAGTGACTACTGTATAATACTAATTGTTTCACACACCTAACCTTCCCTAATTATAGGAAGCTTGAAATATACTACAGGTACATCAATCACCAGGTGTCACCACTGTACCGTTGTTCGTCGGGGAAATACATGTTTGCAAAGTCAGCACCCTGCGATGGACAATCTGCTATGTTAATTTTGTCATTTATTATTAGTCTATAATGAAGATTGCTAGATATTTAGCAAACGTCATGAGAATATATTACTACAACGTTGACGAGCAAATGACAGGTAAAGAATGTTTTTTCATCTGATGTCCTAGACGGACTTTCAGAGAATTTTGTTAGCAGATCTAAATCTCGAGTTATTATGGTAACTTACATACATCTCCAGAAAAGGGAATACTAATTAAGATAAGCGGAGAATGTAAGATAAATATTAGCACACAGATATAAAAGCATAGGGTAAAAGTTAACCCAACTCAAAAATGGTATTATGAAGAAACACAGAGTAACCGAGGTAATCAGATATTAAAAATGCTATTCATGTTTTGTTTGTCGCTATATTCAGATCTTACGCAGTCCCTCTACTTTTACTTTTCAATTATATGTCAAATTTACTGAGGTTCACGAAAGGTCACAGATTCAGCTGTCCAAAAAAAAACACAGATAACACGCGGCCATGGTAAACATTTAATTCAGCCAAAATCAGCAGAAGTTGTTCAATTTTCGTCTGTGTTGATGTTGTAAGTCGCATGTAAATGGGGGACGATGCAGTTCCACTCATAGTTTATTATTTGAATAGTGTTTGTTGGTCCTGTTCGCATGTATCCGTTGGTCATGTAAAAATGTGCAGTTGGGAAACTTCGGTTCGTCAGCGGAAATTTCGGCTTTTGCAAACCGAAATTGAGAAGCAGCTCTGTGATTGGTCAATTCAAGAAACCAATCGACAGTGTAGGTGGGTTGAGTGTTCAGATCTCAAAATAGCGACAGACAAACAAAACACGGACAGCGTTGTCGAGATCTGATTTGAATCAGAATGCGAGGAGTCTTTTAAGTAAATTGTGTAATACGGTGATAGTTATGTGTCATTGAAAGGGAGTTTCGTATTAACCAGTAGGTTTTGACTATATTGTAGTTTAGAATAGACCTTTGTGCATAATATATTATAAGAAGTATATCAACAAAGAAGTATGAAATGTATGCTGGCATTAGAAAAATTCCAGCGGTAAATTGTCTGTGCGCACGGAAAAAAAAGACACGTGAGATATATCGCGCAGCCTACGTCACAATCACTTTCGACAGTTGATGTATTCAGCTATTGTATCAAATGGGTGTTGTGTCCATTAGAGTTAATATAAACAGTTTTTTTCGTTATTTTGGATTAAAATTTCCTTAGTTTAAACAGATTCTAATATAGAAAATTCTGTTGATTGAAACTTTCAGGAATCAAACCCACGGCCCTCACAGTTATACACCGAATTGTCAGCAGTAAATGACGGCCACCTAGACAACACGGGCACCCAGCCTTGTGCAAAATAGAAAGTTTCTCGGCTGGAATAGAGATAGCAAACATTTTGTAGAAGGTTGGGTGGCTGAGTGGATATCGGCCATCATTCGTAACTGTTCGTGTAGGTGTTGTTGATCCTGGCTTAGAGTCTGTTTCCTACGTTGTTATAGAGAAGATTCATGACCCGACAATTCGCATATTCCGTCTAATATTTCCCCAGTAATTCGGTCGCTTTCATCTTCGAATTTGGAATCGCTAGTTTCTATAGCATATGAGAGTTTTTCATTAACTTCTTCAAATTTAGCAATAAATTCCTTTAGTTTAAACTGAAGCGTGTTAATCTTTTTCAAATGTCCATCCAGCTCAGTATCTGTAACATACTGGGAAACTAGAGGAGAAATTTTTGCCACTTCTCTCGATAAAATGTTTTTGTATCTGGTCCTCAGACCCTTTAGATAGGACAGAGACATCTTTCTGGAGTTAGATATAATATATAAGTCCTTGAAACAAGTCCCGGGTTTCGGCACCAGCACTGTGGTGAATTACCACATGGAAAAATATAATATCAAACTCAGAATCAGTTTTTAGATAAATAAGAGTTCATTTATAATAAAGTTCAAACTGAATGCTATTTATGACAACTATATATTACTGAACACTGTCCAAAGTTCTCGAAGAGTTACATGTGCACAATCTAGTGC
>JARFOD010110126.1:0-15536 GCA_031763545.1 Mopalia muscosa
AATATCTCACATATACGAACTCTGCGGTACATTGATATTATATAGATTACCTAGGCGATCCAGGGGGAGCCCAGGCGCTAAACAGTGCACAGCAGAAGAAATGCTTTCTAAAATGAATCGTATTAATTCAATTGTCAATTTGGCATTCAAGTCCATAAATTCTGTGAAATCACATTCCGATCCAAACTAATGGGTTATAAACTATACATTATATCCACATTCTTGTGGATGACAGAAACAGCTACTCCCCTAGACATCGAACGATACAGTACTATAAAAAAAACTGTGCTATGTCCTCCTACGAATTCCATAAATGTGGATCTGGAATACAACCAACCGATAGAGCGAAGACGCAGACTTATACATGCCAATCTTACTTCGATGCGATAAGTCTTTGCTGAAAATCTTTGGTATTATTGTTTTATTCAGTATTAAATTATCCTTTGAGTTTAAGCCAGCTTGTAACATTGTCTACTTAACAACTCAAAAGGTGACTTGCGATGGGCAATTTTGTTTGCCAAGTACACAACAACTGTATTTGGTTAGCACTGTAAAAGAATAAGACCAAAGCATGGAATCCCATAAAAACCGTTTATTACAAATAATATATTTATATATAAAACAAATTTATCACGAGACATGTGTAGAACTGATGAAATTTACATGTACATGCTATGACTGGTATATAAAAGCTATGTGTTTATGTAGATACCATTTCGTACCTTCTACACAAAAGAGTGTTTTAAAGGTAGGTGAGTATATCGAATGACTAATTACATAATCTGTACAGACGAATATCATGTAAATCGTTAGTGAAAAACACGCGTAACAAAACCAAACTCAACTATCTAGATATCCCGAATAATCAGGTTACGAAGAGCGGACATATGTGATTATATTATAGATTTTAGAAGTATCACATCAGTTACGAACTGTCCTGGAACAACTGTGATGGATGGTTTGAACACATGTTAAGACACTATTATATACACAATAAGTACTATTAAATATAACACACTTGGAATCCCCAATGAAATTAATATTAGAATGAATTCTTTCTTTGTTTAAGCATACTGAGGGTGCTAATGAGTCCGGACGCGTAATGGGATTAGGGTTTGTGACAGCGTACCGTTGGATTGCTCTCAATAACGTCAGTGTCCAGCACTTAAGGTACAAGTTACACCATAGCTAGCGATAGAAAGAATTCATTATGCATAAACTAAACGACATACAGTTACATAATATGAAAAAAGTGTTAAAAGCAATTAGAGCCAGTTAGTAATATTTGTTCTATTCTTCCTTTATCATGTTGACTTAAGTTGCCTTAACTGGTAGTCTTTTGCAAGCGAAGTGCTTAACTAGATCAACCGAGAATAACAGGCTTGTGTTGAAAATTTTGATTTCACGAACAGCATTGCCTTGTCTATAGCGTTAACATGAACAGCATTGTGGTGACGTCATTGGGTTTCATATCAACACTTTTAGTGGGTGTTAGCACTGTTCACTGGCAATGACTTATAGTGTCCCAAAGTGTGACGTCACTGTTGGCGTCATCCTTTGCTCACGCGCAAAGATAACTTTTTACATACACAAAGCAGCTTAATCACATGCAGGGAATATTTTCCCCGAACAAGTCTTATTGCTTAAGGTCAATAACGTCTAGCTGGAACTTGGAAGTTTTAACTTTGTCACCTGTAAATAGAAATAAGTTAAAGTTCAAGTTGACATTATACAGGAGATTTTACGTTTGATTAGTTATACCATACAACATTAACAATTGATAATATATTTGAACCAAATATCTTGGATGTCTAAAGAAAGAGTTCTCAAAAATTGGCAAACTAGTGTCAATACGAACAACTATTTGTTTCTGCCCTTTATATTTTGTCACCATCAGGAGACTCGCCTAATTGGGACAAAATACACTGGGAGAATATTGAAATCAAAATGAGTATTTCGTCCTTCGGCTTTGCACTTGTATGATTCTGAATTATTCAATAGAAACCAATTATTAAAGTTCATACTAAATTAAAACATACATATTTATGTCATAGTTGTTGCGTTAAGGTTTGTCTGGCTGCTAAGAAAAAATAATTGCCATATAGACGTATGTACAGTGGACATGCCGCGAACGAATACACATGGAGCACGGACGGACAAGGCAATAGATGAGCAAAACAACATAACCTTTTACGGTCTGAAAAAAAAGATCTGACCAGAAAATAAAAAGAATTAAAAAATAAAATAATAATCCCATCGATTTCGAAAGGGTTTCTGAGGAAATGGCACGGAACCCTTACAAATAAAAAAAATCCACATGTACATATATAAAAGTAAAAGTATGTCCACAAATCCCCATAAATTCATACAGATTGCAGATTAATGGCCAATTGAAGAATCCAGGAATGCTATCTACCGTAGGCCCTATGTCAAATTTGTCGAGCTGATATTTTACCAAATGTGTGGGTTTTTGTAAAGGCTCATCAGAAGTAAAAGAAAATATATAATAATAGCACATCCCGATAAAGTCAAATAAAGCCCGATGCACAAATAGGCAAAATTATTCTTAAATCATAAAGAGACAAATAAAATCTCCGAACTGCATTGGAAGCCCCATTGGAAATAAATGTTGGGTTACAATGAAACAATTTAAAACTCACAAGGAATTAAACCCACACGGAATTGTACCAAAAAAGTCCGACAAATTTGTTTTTACCAAGTCTTACCTGATTTAACAGGGGTGCGTTTCTTTTTGCTTGATGGCGTCTTGCTCGTGCTTGTTAGGCTTTTTGTATTAGAAATAAGTTTTGTCGCTTTAGTACTTTGATCTTGTTTTGTTACAACTGTTGTATTTTGTTGAGTTTTGTCATTTGTTATTGTTGACGTGTCGTTAGATCCTGATGTTGTGTTGGTTGAGTTATCGTCTTGTGGAAGGGAAGAATTTGTGATGTTCGAGTCCATGCTATCGAGACTTACATTTCCATATTGAGTGTCGTTCCGTAGAGAGATTGTTACATTATTGTCTTCTACTGATGACACATTGGCTGATGTAGGGGTAGCGGTTGATAATGTGACATTGGAAGTGGAATTCGTCAATTGTGTTGTGTCTTCTTCAGTAGTTTTCGCTGGCGTTGCGTTTGTGGTTGAGTTGGATGCATCGGGTGATTGAGATAGAAGGGCTTTGGCGCCATTGTACTTCACCGCTTTCATCGTCTGTCCGTCAGTGGATGATTTTGTTGTCATCTTATGTGTGGTAGAAACTATTGGCACAGTTGTTGAAACTTTAATTGGCAATTTGACAGTAGTTGTGACTTTTGGTGTTGTTTTTGTTGTTGGAGTAGGGGATGTTGTGCCTTTTGTCGTCGTTTTGATCAATTTAGCTACCTTTTTTGTAATTTTGCGAACCGTTCTTGATGGGATTTTTGTTGTAGCTGGTTTAAGGGTGCTTGTACTTGGTGTTTGCGTGGTTCTTTTTGATGTTGGTTTCGTTGTTGATGGCTTTCGTGTAGTTGTTTTTTTGACGGTGGTTGTTGGTTTTGCAGATGTGGTCAATTTAGCCGTTGTTGTTGGTTTGCGTGTCGTTGTTGGTTTGCGTGTCGTCGTTGGTTTGCGTGTCGTCGTTGTTGCCTTGCGGGTAGTTGTGGATGGTGTCTGTTTGTCGGTTGTCTCCGCGGACATTTTCTTTCCCTTTGGTGCAAGGAGGCCGATTTGGATGGCGTCTACATCGTCCATAGGTTTCACTTTGTCGACAAATCTGGGGAATTCACTACCTCCTTCCTCGGGCGTGTTATCATAGTACTCGTTCTCAAATTCAACATCATTGTGTGAGTCATCAAAACTGCCTTTGTACATTGGAAGCTCTTCTTTGACGAAATCGTTGTCAGGGATTTTCAAGTCTTGATTCCAGCCGACTTCGTTCTCTAAGCCTTCGTTGCAGTTGTCAGCTGATTTCCAGGTGCAGACAGCACCATTGAACTCTAGCCCTGGTGGGCACGCCAGACGAAAGTGCCGACCATTGGCACACAGATAAAAATGGTTGCAAGACGAGCTATCGCGGTACATGCCATTCATTGTTGGACAGGTAAACACTGGAAAACAAGCAGACAACATAGTTATGTATTTATCTTGAATAAGTTTATATTTGTTATGTTTAGACTTACTTGTATAACCAAAAAAGTAAATACAGTTGCAGTATATATACCGATATATTAATACTGAGAGAAAATATATCAAAATATGGAGAAATAAATACATCAAATGAAGTCGATCAGAGAGGCTAAAGTGTTTTAATCCATAAGCATTCAGTGGTGTAGAATGGCAGATTGAAATCGAAGTCTGTCAGATTTACCTTCAGTCATCAGCTGATTTCCAGTTCTGCAGATGACGTCAGCAGCATGGCGACACACACCAATGTCGTGGTCGTAGCGGGTGCCATTGTCGCAGGAGAATGGATAAGCAGTTCCATACGAGCAGACATAAAACTTTTGGCAGTCAAACGGGTCTTGATAGCGCCCCATCAACTCTGGGCATTGGAAGTCAGTCTGTGCGAGCATTCCTGTCAAAAGAAAACAAAGACAAAAGGCGTGTATGAATACATCTTTGAAATAATTTGTATAAGGCAACAGTTTTTCGGACTAATACTAATATACTTGATCTAACACTTATTAATAAAATGATATTTTGATCTCACTGAACGTCTGTTAAAAATCGTGTTTTTTAACGTTTATTTAAACCAAAAAGTGGATATAACAGAGAGAAAACATAACTATTGGATTGCTCAGAAATTTAGGACATAGGCGTTGAGACAAAGACATTGAGCAATTCTAAATCAGCCACATCGTAACGCAGATTATAGACACTTGCGCCCGTAGCGTGAAGATCTAAATTAACGTGATATCTATTAAATGAAACATACCATAGCCGACATTATTTTTCCGAAATTCCGTAACCTATGTAACCAAGTTGATGTTTTGCATAAAGTATTGGTGAAAAACAATATACCTGCTTCTTTTGACACAGGGTAAGTTAGTGATGAGGATCTGTCCAACATTTATACCTTTTTTCTTTATGTCAATCTTACGTCTGAAAAGCTAGGAGAAGCGCAAAAAGCTAAATTTTATTGTTTTGTACCCATCTCACTGAGAGAGATTGTCAACGGCTCCCCGGGGCCGAGGAACTTATGGGGTTCACAAGTGACACCGTGGTTGACTTAAGTTTGTGTATTATTATTTGGAGAAGGTGGGCCATATTTCATTTTGCACTCTGTCTCCAAAAATGTTTAAGTGGTCCTGTGTTCACCTTTTGAGAGCTTTCTTCTCTCCTGTGATAGCAAATGTACAATTTTAAGCCACACAAGATACGTCTGAAAGACAACGGAGGGGATTTCTAATAAAAACAGCGACCAAACAAATCCTCCAAATCCTTGCTACAAATTTCAGTCTGAGTATACAGCTAGAATTAATGCTCAGACCAGTTGGCCAAAGGCATATTCGCCCCAACAGCAGATTGATACGTGTGTTTCTTACTCTGGCTGAACCGTCATTAAGATTTATTTCACATAGTGCATGCTTACAGGGCAGTCGAGCAAATTTCAATATTAAGTGTGTAAGACATCCCACATCGTTTGATTATGCATGATAAAGCTTATCGAAAACTTGTGTTTCTCACTATCAAACATTTTATTTGAAAGTTGTTATTATAAGCATGTTCAAGATAATGTCAGCTAAAGTGTGCTTGTTCCCTTGATTTGATTCGCTCACATCTTGCTCCGCCTTCAATGTAGGGAAATCAATTTGGGCCGATTGCTAAACGCACTGCGTGTAGCTCCCTTAAATACATGAGGTCGACTAGCGGATTCGATCCTGTAAGAAGGATAATCAGTGGTCTGACACGCTACCCATGGTCAAGTACTCTGTCATGTAATGGGGATTGTGTTTATATCATACTACTCAATACAAAAAACACAAAATCACATTAAATTTGCTTTATGTTTTATGTATTTTGTTAACAGTTCTACATTTTAATCCACATTAGGCTCTACTATAGGGCGATGTACTTTGGTGGAAAACCTATCGGAGACCTAGATAATGCTGTGCTTACGGTGGCGATTCAGTTGTTACTTTCATTTAAACTGAGCAACTGCAGTAGCCCAAATAAACTGGCCAACAGCACGGCCTGTATCAGACAAAGAAAACGAATGCGCCTTAAAGTGTTTGTTCTATTTGATGATATACAGATTTCAGAATTATAAAATAACAGCATGTGTTTCCAAATGCAGTCATTGTCTCTATATTCTTTGCGGGTTGCCGAGATTTTGAATTTTTTTTTTAACTTAAAGAGTGGAAGCGAGTAGAAAAACTGAAGCAAAACAAAAAACGCGTTCCATAGGCTTACAAGTTTAACTTTCGATGTATAGAAACAAATACACGTGCATCGTTGCAAATCTTTAGCCTTGGTCGTTTCAAACAGAACAAAAAATATATTGACAAATATCAGCTTCAAGGTTTCCCTGTAAATAGAAGGCTGTATTACTAGCGATTAACCTCTGCAACTTTCTCGGCTGTTACGCAATAACGCAAATAAATAGCTTTTTGCCAACTTCGCCAAATCATAATAGAATCACGTGTTTTGAAGTATTTGAAATTGGAATTTAGCGACAGATTCTTGTAGACTGTAAAGGAAAAACGACGTTCAATGTTGAATCGACTGATTTATTTATCGTGCGTTTACAATAAACAACGGCTATGATTATTTGCTGTTGAACAAGTTTAGCAAGACGACTGATGCCTCGATGTATTATTGTTGGGTGACGCGACCGACTGTTCGATGCTAATAAATATAGACAGCACTTTTTAAAGTCGTTATAAAAGTTGAAGTGTTCAGATGAAAATATGAAAACAAAAAGATTACGTTTTGTTGTGCATATCATTGCCTAAACAGTGTCCTTTTCTGTTATACCGTCTACTGAAGTAAGCCCGCCACAGCCAGTAACGTTTCGCCCTAACTTTTATCTTTTATGAGGAAGAGCAATGTGATTCAAATGTTTCAAAGGCCAATATATTTTTTGGTTGTCTTTGATTTAGATATATGTTCGATTGAGGTTTAGCGTCATACACAAGGGTATTTCACCTATATGATGCTGTATTGTCCATTTCACACTATTTCTTAAAATACGATGGAAACCCGCTAGGAAACCACGTAAAAACCAACCCCTGGGCCCTGTCCACTTCGAATAGATAACATTTGCTTGGACTATATGCATTGACGTTGAACACCATTGTAAACTATTTTCATGATATTTACTCTAAACTATGCAGCATGCATGCTAATACCGGGGTTTGTGTTTCAAGCAGATCAGAGCCAAACTAAGCCAAAGTGATGAGTTTATAAATGGTGTCGATACTGACAGAGGCATTTATCTTCCTTACTAGTGTTTAATGTCCAGTTTCTAATTCTAAACTTCCCAATAATAGTGGCCCTTAGTCTCACAAGTCTCATTTTAAATCTCTGAACTCATAATGTTATGTAACTCAGAATTAAACCTAGACTAAACCCCAAAATAGGATTCGATAGGCAAATCTATTGACCTATAGGCGTGTTTATTGGGATATATATGCGAGAGATGAAAAACTGTTAGGTCTGCACACATTTACCAAAGGCAAATTGGTAACCATAAATAAGGTGACGAATTAGTTTTTATATATAATTCTCCTGATTTCCCGAACAAGTAACAAAAATTATCAGTTAAAATACACAAATTAAGCTGAACTATTGTAGTTAAATAGTTAATGATGTTAGCGAGGGATAAAATGTTAAGCAGATAATAAAAGGAAAGTTACTAAAATAAATAATGATCTGATAAAATGTGTCGATGTTATTAGGTTTCTACTTCAAACAAAACATTCAGGGTATCCAGATTTTTCTCACAACATTCAGGAAATGTACAGTGGAATTATCGATCACTTAATTGTTATAAGAACTAAGAAAATAAGCCTACAAGTCACTGTGTACTCTTCCGGTAAATATCGGAATTTTCAACGTCTTTTAACGGAAAAGTTCATTTATAAGCGCTAAGTGTCATTATTGGTCTACTGTGCGGGCTAGAAAAACGCACAGGGACTCTTTATCTATACCCTTATCCTGACAAGCAATTGTGTCATACTTTTGTTGAAAAGAAGAATTAAGATGAAAACATAATAATTTTATTTTCGATCGTAAAGCGAACGACAAAAATACTTTTTCTGTCTCTGGACAATCAAGGAGAAATTTTTCAAACAAAAGTTTATTATCTTCAGTCATGCAATGTCGGCAAACTAAACGCCAACGATTACTCTTGGACAATGATGCTTACTCGGTAGTAAATCTCAATGTACTGTTTTACCAATTTAAAGAATGCATATCTAATTTGAAACGTTTAAAAGTTTACTGACATTATTTTGAGTTATTAGACTAACACGAGTTCTCCAAGCATATGTGTATACCTTAAACAAAAATATAACCGAAAACTGACAAAGAAAGACATTAAATAAGCACAGACTACAATTCTCTTAAACGCACATAAAACTGCACAAATTTGATCAAGTTATCGTAGTATTCCATGGTAAGGGGTAGAGTTCCGGCGTAAAGATCCTGATAGGTTTGGAAAACAAGGGTTTCACTTACCTGCGGCAAGCGTGAGGACACACAAGAAGAAGGTAGGAAACGTCTGCATGATGTCCAAATTGTTTGATGAAGATCGAAAATATCTTAGAAAGTTGATTCACAAGGAAGGCAAGTAGATGCCAGTGGTAGAGAAGCACGAAGTAAATCAAGCTTATGATCAGAATCGTTCTGTAACTCTTCCGAGATGTCCCCCTGCTTTTATACAGTTCAGAGGCTTTGAGGTATGTCAACATGTGACGTCAAGGCGGTCGATGGCTTGAATACACACATTGTCTGCTGGCGTGAAAAAGGCTACGTTAAGCCTGCTAGCAAATACAAGGTTCGCAGTTGGTTGCGCCTTGTTCTAAGATATGATTACCCCTTCTGTTTGCCACTAGGGCGTAGAGACGGGTACTTTGGACAGATCAACGAAAACCTTCCAATGAAATCAGAGACATCGTTTCTCCCGAGATTCACCAGGGGCTAGGCAACACGTCTTTTCTCCTCTCATTTGCTTCAGAGCTATTGGATAGATCATTTTCGTGCTATTCAAGCATGCACACTGCCCATCGAAATGATCTATTATTTTGCAAGTTGTTAAACAAACAGTTGGACATGATGCAATGAGTTATTGCTGTGTATTCACATTAACTTTCGGAATTAACACAGGGACCTCTCCTAATAAACCTACCCTTCCGGGTCAAATTTCCACCCCAATTAATCAACTGTCATTCTTTTGTTCGTTGCCTTAACATTAATAGATATATATCACATTTCCTACATAACAGGTTTCTAAAAAAGTACGGGGCAAACTAGGTTAGATAGATTTTTTACATTAAAAGATTGGGTTTTGCGAAGAGACAATGAGACAAGTGAAGAGCAAGAACAGTTGATTCGAAGCAAAAAAACTTAATATCAAAGTTGTGTTGTCTGGTGCAAACAATCATGGGACAGCAGAGAACTTAAACAATCTCAAAACAGCAACAAAGTCAAAGTTAAAATATGAAAACATTATTTGCTGTGTCAATTGACACATGGTAGTTAATAATACATTCAAATCATTGATGAAAGAAAGAATATGCATGAGATGAACAACATTTAATGGTAGGAGGACCTTGCTTGAATTCAACTAGCACAATATTAAGTTGCCACAAAACACATTTATCATGACAGAAGTCTTACATGAATGAAGCGAAAACATTGTTACGGCCATTATCTACCAATAGCTAAAATACACATTTGTTCATTTTATTGGAGGTTTACCTGCTTATTAACGGATTATTTGTTTTGCAAACATATACTTTCTTATTTAGCAATACTTTATGTATTTTCAACTTCGTGATCTGTAAATACGCAACGTTTCAGTGCATATACTAACACCGTTAGGGGGAGGGGGTGCGGGGGGGGGGGATTCAACTAAATGATAAGAACATATATAAAAGTCCGCAGCAAAAACAATTACTGACAACTAACGTGTACAGGTGTCTCATTATGTTCAATACCGTACATAAAGTTGTAAACTAAATTGAACTGATATTGACACAAGGTACAAGTTAAACCACAGTGATTGACTTTCGTGAAACAATAGAAACACCACAGATCATATAAGCCGTAGTCGTGAAATCCAGGCCCCGCTGTAATCGTTATTCAACTATTACCGAATCTCCTTACTTCACTAGAGTGTTTTGCAACCAACCAAAATTATTAAAAACACAGTTATTTTCAAAAGTGGAACATTTTTTAAAATTCACACCATGAAAGAAAAATTTATTAACAAGCAATTGTTTAATTTAATAAGGAGAGGGAATGGGGCTGCTGTCTTTATTTAGATGAAATAGCCTCCTAGACCACACCCCATTCCTCTAATGTTTGTGAAATCATGTATTTCTGTGTTCGTCGAAACTTCATTTGTGTGTTAATAAAATCCTTTGTTCCGAAAACAAGCTATAAAGGTATTCGTTTCTGCAAATTAAGAGTTAGTTCAAACAATTTTCTTTTCTTGACAAGAAATACTTTCATTGACAGAACACACTTCATAGTACTCATTTATGTAAACCGTTCCACGGGTTTAAGTTTGCACATACATTTTCTATTTCTAACGTTGGTCTGAAAGGGTTATATCGGACAATTTTGATTCATCCAGTGTGGACAGTCAATGTTGACTTGAGATGCAGCTCGTAATTTGGAATTTTAATTCTGCAGTGGAACAAAAGATTCTTGTTTCGGGAGACAGACTTCTGTCCATATAGACCTCATTTGGTCCGGTCAGTCTGTCCTCGAAAGATTAAATACAACTCATCAGTCGATTGAAGGAAGGGGCATACTGGGTCTCCTTTCCCTTCAAGTTGGGGACATCTAAACAAACTCGGTATATATACGTGACTAATAGACAGGGCTATGCCCCTGATATATTGTGAATGAACAAATGTGTCTTTTGAGTAAACACCACTCGGATGAAGTTATCTTGTCTTGTTCTCCAGACATGTTCTCTACGACACACTTTGGTTCGTTTGTTTGATGGAGTACCATGTCGTTTGTACTGTTACTTCACTTAATGAAAACAAGCACAAGGCGTAGTATAATCACTGGGAAGTGTGAAACTGCAGCCCTTGTTTCAGAATCACCCGGCAACACGACATACCATTCAAACTTACACTGAATATCACGTTGCACATTGAATGTCGCGAAGGATTTTTTTATTATTGATATAAAAATGTAACGGTTTCAGAGATTGGGGAATGATTTAGCGTTGTTAAATATTAATGGCAGGTATAGATCCACTTTTCAATATTACTAATGGGATGATAAATCTATCAAGGGTTATTTTGTTAAAATGTAAACACACTGACACAGTGATGTCAACTACTTAAAACTGCAGAAGAATCATCCCATAATTCAGATTAACCAATTGAGCCGGGTTTCTAAATCAATCTTAATCACGAGTTGTTATATTTCGAGAGAAGGAATGACCTTTCATATGGTATGGAAAGTATGTGATAAATATGAAGCAGACATAAGATATGAGTTAAAAGTAAATCAACACGAGAATTGGTATTTCACGGAATTAAAAATAACTACCAAAAAAATTTTCAATAAAGAAAATGAGAGATACAAGTTGTTTTATTTTGAAGAAAGTTTCGCCGTAACTAGTAGGTCATTGTATTTTTAATTTTATGTACAATATGTTGAGTGGTGAAAGATGTATAAACAGGTAAAGGTTCTGGAAAGGTCTAAAGAATGGTGACTGGTTTAGATACTGCCGACAGGTGTAACGATTGATGAAGGGTTTGGAGAGTTTGGAGAACAGAATAGAGTTCATGACTGGTTTGCAGAATAGCGAACGGTTCAAGATCGATGCCCGGTTTACTGTTTGTACGTTAGCGAGCGATTTAAAGATCAATTAAGAGTTTGCAATTTAGCAAACGGTTCAAAGATCGATGCCCGGTTGACTGTTTGTACGTTAGCAAACGGTTCAAAGATCAATTAAGAGTTTGCAATTTAGCAAACGGTTCAAAGATCGATGAACGGTTTGCAGATTAGCGAACTGTTTGAATACTAATCAAGAATTTGCAGATTAGCGAACTGTTTAAAGACCAATCAAGACCGGTTCGGCCGGTTTAGAGCTCGATGAATGGGTTGCAGATTGGCAAATGTTGAAGGAATCGACGAACTGCTAAGAGACGAATGAACGGTTTGGAAATTTGTGAATGGTTGAGCGAGGAGTGAAAGCTGATACATTAGTATACGGTTGAGAGATTGGTGAACAATTTTGACAATCGTATATTGTTTAGCGATAAGTGAACAGGTGATGTAGAGGTATACAGTTGAGTAAAGGTTGAACAGTCGGTATTGTAGTATATGGGTTATTAATGGGGGACGAGTTGAGAAATTGGCCTATGGTTAAGTCATATGTGAACAGTTGAGGCAGTGATATACAGTTAAGTGATGGGTGAAGAAATTGATACAGTGGCCTATGATTAAAGGGTGGAAATAAGTTGAGACAGTGGTCTAGGGTTAAGTGATGGATGAACAATTCTGACTATGGTCTACTGTTAAGGGATGGATAAAAAAATTGACAGTGGTCTAAGGTTAGGTGATGGGTGAACAGTCGTGACATAGGTCTACCCTTAAGTGATAGGTGAACAATTGTGACAATGGCCTACGGTTAAGTGATGGGCGCACAGCTGAGAAAATTGTTGTGACAGTGGTCGACAGTCAAGTGATGGATACAAAAATTCGACAGTGATGTACTTTATGTGGTGAGTGAACAATTGCCACAGTGGTCTAAGGTAAAGTGATGGATGAACAGTTGTGACAGTGGTCTACGGTTAAGTGATGGCTGAACAGTTTTGACAGTGGTTTACGGTTAAGTGGTTGGTCAACAATTGTGACTGTCGCCTCAGTAAAGTGATGGGTGAACAGTTGTGAGTAGTCTACGGTTAAGTGGTTGGTCAACAATTGTGACAGTCATCTCGGTAAAGTGATGGGTGAACAATTGTGACAGTTGTCTACGGTTAAGTGATGGGTGAACATCTGTGACAGTGGTCTCAGTAAAGTGATGGGTGAACAATTGTGGCAGTTGTCTACGGTTAAGTGACAGGTAAACAATTGTGACAGTAGTCTCAGTAAAGTGATGGGTGAACAATTGTGACAGTGTGCTACGGTTAAGTGGGGGCTGAATAACTTATAAAATCGTCTACAGTTAAGTGATAGGTGAACAGTTGTGAGAGTTGTCTACGGTTAAGTGATGGGTGTACAAATTGACAGTGGTTTATTGGTAAGTGATGAGTGAACAATTGTCACAGTGATGGATGAACAGTTGTGACAGTGATCTACGGTTAAGTAAGTGACTGGTTAACAATTGTGACAGTCGTCTCAGTAAAGTGATGGGTAAACAGTTGTGACAGTGGTCTACGGTTAAGTGATGGGTGAACAGTTTTGACAATGGTCTACTGTCTGTTTGTTTGTTTGATTGGGGTTTAATGCCGTGCTTAAGGCTCTATAGTCGAACGTTTATAGCGAAGAGTTGTAAATGTGGCGTACGTTTAAGTGATGTGTGATTAGTTTAGACAGCATCCTATGGTTAAGTGTTGAGTGACCAGTTGAGACAATGGTATACGGTCAGTTGAGACAGTGGTATACGATCAGTTGAGACAGTGGTATACAGTCAGTTGAGACGGCGGTATACAGTCAGTTGAGACAATGGTATACGGTCAGTTGAGACATTGGTATACGGTCAGTTGAGACAATGGTATACGGTCAGTTGAGACAATGGTATACGGTCAGTTGAGACAATGGTATAAGGTCAAGCCATCGCGGGTGGATGAAGATATTTTGAACAATTTGCAAATCGATCTACATGTTTTAGGAACAGATGCTCCCTTGGCGTAACGGGAAGAATTTGTGAACGTTCATGTTTTTGGGCCCAATACTTTTACAGACTCTAATCAGTCCGATTAGACTGACGCCAATAATATAACTTTCGATCGTTTACCTTATAACATGAAAAAGGGCAAGACGAAGTTGTTTAGTGCCTATATTTTTTTAACGCATTAACATTTTTGTAAAATAAATTAAAACCAGAATTAAAGCTACGATTGTATCGTGAAATGTACACACAATGTCACTTTAAAATATAGCCTAATACCCATTTCTTAAATGCATCTTATAGTGTAATCCATAATATGGAAAGCCTTCCAACGCAAATATCTACTCCTCCGCATGAAACAGTAAGAATCTAGAATTCATGTTTATCGCTTTCTTTTTAATGGGCTGCATCTCCGCCCAGATTTATGTTAAGACTCTTGTGAGTTAGCGACAATGGTACGGTGCACTGCCTACGCCTTTTCTGATATTATCATACTGGAGAAGAGCCAACGGCGCAAGTGTCCCGCCAAATCTACTTCCTCTGTCGCCTCATTAAGGCTTTCCGTTAATGTGGGCTGTAATTAGCTGTAAGTCTTTGAAATGGCCCCGAATTTAGAGCTAACCTTGATTGTGACATGACACATACTGTCAATACGTTTATCTTAGCATAATAAACCCCAGAACAGACTGTATACTGTCTAAGTCACGAAATAACATTCTCCCTCAACATCCATTTACCACGGTTATTAACATCATGTTGGAAAATAAATCGTACGTATGAGGATGAAACTAACATTAAACACTATTTTTATTTTAGAATAGTCTCATCGAGATCAATAAAATCTCCATGACCTAAATTGTTTTATAGTTTGAAAATTGTTTTGCGCCGATAATTGTAATTAATAAGATGTGTTAGTGTCGATTCCAGCCCTCTACACGTTGTGTTTACTAAATTCCTGCAGAATAGTTTGTATACGGACACATGATCTCACAGCCGCAATCATTATTATTTGTTGCAGCTCCAAAGGAAACTTCATTGCTCAAAGTGCATCCTCTTTTTTTCTCGTTTGTTGTGAGCCCTCAAAAGTCATGGATCCCGCTTTACTCCCCTCCCCACCCGCTCCCTCTCTCTCCTGTAAAATGGTCTACCGTTGCTTCTACCATAACCAGTTAATGTGTTCATCGATAAATTCAAATATTTCCAAAGTCATTAGATAATGTTAATCTGTTTTAATAACGGGATATTTGATGTTCCATGTCGCCTATCTCGCCAAAAGGAAACGATCTCCTGAGCAAGACAAGACAGCTTTGGGAATGATTTGATTCTAATTTTTTATTTTATGGGAAACTTTAAGGCCCAAGGGCACCGTGACAGAAAAGTTGTTTAATATCGCAAAGGGTCCTGTGAAAGTCATTAGTGGTCTACTTCCTGAAACCGCCCCGTGAGTGAGTGGGTGGGCCATGGCCCTGCAGAATACTCCCTCGGCTTCCTCGGTGGATCGTAAGAGGCGAGAAAAGAGGTTGCTTTC
>JARFOD010110137.1:0-15536 GCA_031763545.1 Mopalia muscosa
TGTTTTTCTCTAGCTATAGACTGTAAATCTATGTGTTTATCTCTAGCTATAGACTGTAAATCTATGTGTTTATCTCTAGCTATAGACTAGAGATAAGCACATAGGTTTACGTCTATAGCTAGAGATCAACAAAAAGGTTTACAGTCTATAGATAGAGATAAGCACATAGGTTTGCGTCTATAGCTAGAGATCAACAAAAAGGTTCACAGTCTATAGATAGAGATAAACCCATAGGTTTGCGTCTATAGCTAGAGATCAACAAAAAGGTTCACAGTCTATAGATAGAGATAAGCACATAGGTTTGCGTCTATAGCTATAGATCAACAAAAATGTTTACAGTCTATAGTTAGAGATAAACACATAGGTTTGCGTCTATAGCTATAGATCAACAAAAAAGTTTACAGTCTATAGATAGAGATAGACTCTTGGAGAGTTGAACTGTTTGTTTAAGTTGAAGTTAATGCTGTATGAAGTCAGACAACTCACGTCATTAACATGGGACTGGCTCTTCACTACTGAAAGAAGAATAACGTTTGAATTGGAGGAGTGGAGGAGCGATACGGTAAACAGAAAGGGCAAATTTGATTTGATTTTTTCCAACTAAAAGCATTTGAATTGAATAAGACTCGGAATCATTTAGCATTCAATGTGTTACGATTCTCCTCACCGGCCATGTTTTGTGAAACAGGGCCCGTTCAAAAAAAGCTAGTTAACTATTTCTTAAAGTTAAGAAAAACTTTGTTGAAACCTGAATTTTTGAAACATCGTTTTAAAGAAATGAACGTTATTTTGCCGAACTTTTGGTGATCCGCAATGAAAGATAAAAAGTGAAACTTATAAAATGTCAACATTATTAATTTACATTTTCTTTTTTCAAGGGGAAAAGGAAGGCTGAAATTTGGCCAAATATTGGTTATCTTTACGAAATAGGGACTAATTAAGTAGCTTTATGACCACGGGTCCATGACTACAACGACAGCATCCACATTCAGCTGGAGTTTAGCCCGAGCGTTTCTATCCTGTTTGATATTCTCTCGTATTATATGCGGCTTCCATTTTGTCACTAGGTTTTTGTTTTTTATTTTATTATGAAAAGTACTGTAAGTTTCTAGAGGAAGAGCTGACGAAAGACAGGCAGATTTTGACTGAATCATTTAACGCAATGCTTCCATCGTCAGCAGTCCTATTAGATTGCTACTTTATATAAATATATCGCCAGGTGCACAGTATTGCCGTTAATGTGGCATTGACAGCTATCGAGGAGGGACATACAGGTATTATGTCCTCCTGCGTGGTATTCCATGTATTGACTTGCACACGCTATTCCACCATCAAGGCTTTCTCGACAGGTTGAGCCTGTATGTTAACGGTCTTGGAGCGGCAAACTAATTAGAGTTACGCGTCACGCAAACATAACCTACTATACTGCGACTCTTTTATCCCACTCTGCAATCCGCCTTAAATAATCCCGGTTTTACGTTCTGCCAATAACTCCTTTATCTCCTTGGCTAAGTCGCGTGGAATAGCGCAGGTAGAAATCGACCAGGTAAGTCGGTCTGATGCGAACCACTGGCTGTGGCCTGATTGACCGATAAGAGGCTTAGGCTAGCCAAGGGTTCACGCACGCTGTTTTAGGGACCATCACTTCGATATTATATAATTATGTTATAAGGGATCGTTGTTGGCTTGACGCTGAAGTCATGGTTATTTCAGGCATATCGTACCAACCCAGTGGGTGAAGGGAACCACCATCAAAGTCAATAGCAAAACAAAAAAATGACAAGACAAAACTATCTCAACAACCAATTCAAAGACACCGCAAACATATCGGCTTCCTGTTCTCCGTTATCACAGCCAGATCTGTCGTTGTTGTAGGACCGTCGATCGTCAGAAACTATGATACAAGGTGAATCCAAATTCCGAAATTTGCGATTAATTCCGAAAGCTATAGATATAATAACAATCACAATGGGAAAGTTTTGCCAACCTATCACTTGAATTTTCGTTTCTCGAAGGGGCAAAAAGAAGTAGTCCATTGATAAAGATGTTCTAAAGCTCAATACAACGGTCCATATATGAACTTCGATGGGCCTCAATGAATTGGACTCAAAGACTCAATGCAATGTAGAATTATTTGATTAACAATTGTCAAATGTTTTCAGCAATGGCTATCGAAACGGGCACCTGTTGTGAATGTGAATGTTTATGTTGGTTTGTTTGATTGGGGTTTAATGTTATACTTATACTTCAGTTGAGTTCACTCATATGACGGCGTGTGAGTCCAGTGGACGCAGGAAACCTTGGTGCATCTAACAAAGAACAAAGACTACAAAGACAGCACAAACAGAACGGCTAATTTGTTTCGTTCAGCTTATCAGAATGCAGCTCTTCCAACCACCCACCAGTTTTTAGTTTTAGCCGTTAGTTGTTGTATCATTAGACAGCGGTGTTATTATTGCAAGAACGTCGTAAAGAAAATATATGTGTGACGTCATCTTAGTCATGGCAGTGTGATGATGTCATAACAGCACGTACTTGTTTAGAAGGTGCCTGCCCAGTACTGCTTGTATTCTACTATGGAATTTTGACGTAATCGTACTCTCGCGAGAGCTTCTATAGTGGTCCAGACTAAGACAAAACTCGTATGCTTAGCCAGACCATCGCACTTTGATTTTCCCCATTATTTGGGGCGACGTACGCCACAGACCAGCCAATAAAAAATTGCAAAACGAAATGGCCCGGGTGTAACTTGGAGTCAATGTCTCGACGTAGGAAGCAAAATGGATTGAATTTTAGAATGATATTTTGGTGTTCAAAGGTGTTTTTTCTTGCAAGGCTTTGTAAAATGTCTTGATTATTACACGAAAATAAAACTTAAGTAAATAGTAAAAACAAAAAAATTGCCAAGTATGAGAAAATGATTAATTACAACAAATATCACCCTCGTCTATTGATAAAGAAAATTTATCGGCTTGGGTTTGTGATTTTCCATAGATTCGATAGACATTTGACGTTATGCAGTGTTCTTGGTGTATTACCTTTATATATCAAATGTATTTAAAAACGTTAAAACTAAACCAGTGACGTCATATTTTGTTAAGCTGATATCTACGGCTGAGCTGGACGTCAGATGTGAGTTCACTATGGCCGTCTGTCATTTAACACCTACTAGTATAATAGCCTCTACTTCACCCAACAACTAATTGCTGGAGAATTAAAAAGCGTTTCTTCTCTTCTATTATTGTTCAGGGGCAATCTCACGGAAACCTGGCCTCATTCGAAAATTATTAATATCAATGAATATCAAGTAGCATGGTTTCGAGTGTCCCCGAGAAGTGCTTTTAAGCTACGAAGCCGGTCGCTCACTTGAATAGGCTGTTTGGGGCGAGAGGCGAGCAGACAAGGGGAACAAGCGACGGACTTGACACCTCCTTCTAGTCCCTTTCACAAGGGAAAATTGTTCACCTTGTCAGGCGACAAGATGCCAGATGTGGTTAATTCGTAGCCTTGCCTTCAATCCGTTGTAACCATAAATCGCAAACTTAATGTTAGCTTAAACAAATGGCTGTTAAAAAGATTTCTAAATATAACAAAGCGTTCAAATGTTTTTAGAGCTAGTATTATCTTGCATTTAATTCTATAAACAACTTTACTACATAAAAGTCTGTCTGAATCAGGTTTGATACACAGGCCGTTATTCTAAATGCTCTACAAAATATTGACTATATTCTTATATGAGGTCAAATTTTGTCTAAACAATCTATGGAAATAGTTTAAATACCAGAAAGTTTAAAATAAATTTGTTAGTTATGAACGGAAGATCGACGAGACTGTGTTCCTGGGACGTTAATCTACACTGGATATCTTTTATCGGTTTTTTTATTCGATCTATTCACCAGACATAATGACAGTTAACAAGATAGATATATATATATATAACCCATGGGAATCGATCTATCTCATTTTGCTACCATTTTATACAGATTAATAAATAAGGCATAGTAGTATAATAATTAATTGCGTGAATAATAATGTATATTTCTATTTAAAATAAAATCTTAGTAGGAGGGTGGTCTCAAATATAAAAACACACACGCTCGAAGTTTTCCTTACCCATTAGAGTCTTTCTATTGTGTAATATCGAGAAATTAAGTATGTTATTTGAGTTTAAAAGTTTTTTCTTATATATTTCGTCAATTTGTGGCAAGTTTTAGGGCAGAGTTGGATTTATTTAAAACATCAAAATAATAAACTAGAAATATAGAATACATTTTAAAAACGGATATTGCTTTAGTATAGAAAGAAAATTGATACCATTCACCCAGTCCGGATATTTGTTTATATCTGTGAAGATAAAATAATTTTGAAAATTGAAAGCCTACAATTGAGCTCATCACCTATTGATGGATGGTGATATACATCCATCTGTAATTGTAAAATGATCATAAGAAGAAGCAATATCGTATAAAGACGATGGAAAATACATAGAAGGAAAAAATAAAATACTAACTACTGTATAAAATGAGAAATTGTTCGAAAGTTGTTTAGTAGCACGGCTGCGAGAAAAGTAATGATGCGTAGTGCTCGTTCCTGTAAAATACGGAGAGATGAGAAATGATTTTGAAAGTTTCGCACAAGAGAATAATGCCAAATACTATGAATACTCTGTAGCCGGTATTTGTGCTCAGTAAAAAAACCCAGCCAAAGATACCCACTATAAATCTCAAGGACAAGAAGAAGAAGAAGAAGAAAAAAAAAAAAGAGATACGGTTACCCAATATTCAGTTCAAGATAACAGATAATAAAATATGACAAAAGGTTTAAAGCGTATAACGGTTGCTCATCAAATCCCCCCAACCCTTTTTTGTAAAATAAAATCACGCAAATTTTACCGACCAGTTCTTCAGTTCAAGGACAATATTGAGACGTGGGAAGAGTGGTTTGCTCTATCCGTTCACTGCTATAAATCTGTACATAGAGCGGGCTATGAGGGACATATTCACAGATGTAAAGACCGACTTGGACAAGTATTGCTCGAGTTAATCCTCTTAGAGAGGCGAATTCATTCAGTTAATCGGATTAGATGGCTTCGAGTTTCACTGGCCCGAAGAAATAGAAGATCTCGTTGGCGTCCGATAAAAAGCCAAGTGAACGTATGCTTGCTACAGACGGACTGATCAGGTAGATTACTGGCTCAAGTCATCTCGGGCGCTGTGTGATGGATAAAAACTATCGGCAGAAAAAATAATTAGTGACATTTTTTTAAAAGGATTTTTGAAAATGTGGATTGAATTTTACAATAAAGTGTGTAGTATGAAAGCCCCAGATAAAGCAGTAGTTTTCAAAAGGTATGTTTAAATGTATAACAGCAAAACTAATATGCAACATCTGCAGTTTAAAACAAATAAGGCAGAAAAAAACGGTTATAAACACAGGAGTTTTTCTTATACATTTAGTAAATTTGTGGCAATTTTTTATAGCAGCGTCGGGCGATTATTTTAAACATCAAAATAATACATTAGAAAGACATAATAAATTTTAAAAGGGATATCATAGAAATATATAGGACATTGGCTATGGCAAGCCGTTTTATCACTTCTGCCTTACTTCTACACATGTTGAATTCTTTTCCACATATGTTGAATTCTTTTCCACATATGTTGAATTCTTTTCCACATATGTGAAATTCTTGTCCACATATGTAAGAAAACACTTTACACATTTTACATATGTGGAAAAGAATTTCACATATGTGGAAAATAATTTTACATATGTTGAAAGAATTCAACATATGTTGAAAGAATTCAACATATGTTGAAAGAATTCAACATATGTTGTAAAATTTATTATTTATTTTACATATCTTGAAAAGAATTTCACTTATGTAAAAAAAAATTCAACATATGTGAGAAAGAATTCGACATATCTAAAAAAGCCTTTATTCTACATATGTGGAAATCATTTTCACTTATGTAAAATAAAAAAGCTGAGTGGAACTCTTTTGTAGATATCTAAAATAAAAGCACCCACGACCTCAATTACAGACTTCTCCCCCACATCCTGTTTTTAGCGGCAATGAATTTGCCCCAAAAGTAGAATATGGTCGGAAGAACATCCACCCTCTGCATTTAGCAAAGCATTTGTTATTTTCTAGCAAAGAATAAACGAGGGAAACTATAGTTGTTTAATAGGCCTACATTTGCGATCGATTTTGTAAATTCGTGTGGGATATAACTTATAAGGATTCGCCAGGAAAATGGCTGTAAATATATGCTAGTGTTCGACTTTTGGCAGTGTGCACTCAATGACCTATATTTATCTGCACTATGTTTTGTTGTTGTTGTATCTCGCTACAATGGAAGAATTTATCACGTCTCGAAAATAAAAGTTTATTTTACATAAGTGAATTTTTTTTCCACATTATATGTGAAATCAGTAGTTTAGTGTTTTATTTCACTTATGTGGAAAAGAATTTCACATATGTTGAAAAGAATTCTAGATATGTAAAATAAATTTTTATTTTACATATCTGAAATTGTTTTTCAGATAAGTGGAAATCTTTAAGTAAAAATGAATTTTAAATACCGGTTGTGAAAAGGAATTGTACGTAAGTAAATTAAAAGCAAACCTAATTCGACATATGTAGAACAAAGGTAGAAGTGATAAAACGGCTTGCTATAATTGGGCTGCATCAGTAATTTTTTTAGATTAAAACGACCGAAAACTTTATTTTCTCATTGATCAATAATTTTCCTCATTTAATACACTGAATATTATGTTGGTTTCGAGTTCGCCCGTTGACCTTGGATTTGAAGCACAATATCTCCGAGGATTATGGCCATTACCGATTGATCTTTTAGTGTTCTTTTTACTGTTTTCATTAGAATACAAATATAATTCAGTAAGATGTTAAAACAAATTAAACGAACAAATAAATAAATCGAGATTTTAGGATATTCTTCGCTTAGTTTAAACCCTGGCCTTTCCAGCCACCAAAGAACATGCATTACTTAACTGAATGTGATGCGTTTTCTTTATCTTTGTTCGTTCTGCATTGTTGATTATGGATTAGCGTCGACCTCAATGGTATTTCATTTATATGGCGACTAGATTATTAATTCTTATTCTGGAAATCCAAGAAATAACCCTCATATAAACCAACCAATGCGATTGCCGAAATATAGCTTAGCTAAGAGATTATACCCTGTGAGCTGTATACCGACACAGGGTCGGTAAATAAATGAAACTGTAAATATGTTAGAAAATAAAGAGCTTTCAGATATGACTTGTATGTTAATGTACATGAAAGGTGAAAGTTTCCCAAAATTATTTATATTTTATTTTATTTTTGGGAAGATTTTGTGAATCAGGTTAAGTCTCGGTCCAGAGGAATTGTTTGAATAGTATTTTTGTTCACCTTCATGAGATGAGACCAAAAACACCAGATGTTCAATCTCCTGGATCGGCATGAACAGAAGCTTAATTGTCTAGGTGTGGGCATCGAACTGAAAATAAATATTTTTTATAATTATTATCATATTTGCTGTTATTAAAGACAAATGATACATTTACACCCAGCATATTTATAAGTGAATTCCATAGGTATCAAGGGAGGGCACTTTGTGCAGAGTAAAACAAAATCTTCTGGTTAGCGCCCCTGAATTGATAGCACGCGCACCACAAGAAACCACGCGAAGCGGGTTACGACGACTCTGTGCTATTAAAATACGATATTTCTGGAAGTTTGCCTGTGACTGAAGGTATAAAGGATAACCCTTAATTTGGCTTTAAAAAAGAGGAAGTAGAATCGATTCCATTTTATAATGCATAGTCTGGTAGTACTAGCATTGCATGATGGGAGCAAGATACACGACTAAAGTAGACACAGAACAGGGGTTGAATTTACCCCACCGAGCGCTTCAGTGATCTACTACGTGACCAACACACGGGTGTGTAGACATTTAATTATTTGTATGATGATACAATGAGACATGGTTTTTTTCTAGGATGCAAAATTGGATTGATCAGTAGGTAAAAGGGAGATGAAATTTGTGGCTGTTATAACTGGCAGTGCTACATATGCCAATAGCTAAATTTGTCGCTTGTATAACTGGCAGTGCTACATATGTCAATAGCTAAATTTGTGGCTTTTATAACTGGCAGTGCTACATATGCCAATAGCTAACCGGTCAATTGAATGCCATGCTATTGTTTATTTAATGACAGGTGATATGAGGGTCATATGAGTGAATACATATCCGCCTTTTGACCAGTGAATACCTGCATAAAAGTATACTGTTAGTTGTCAATGATATTGTAAGTCGTCTATAACAAATCCATATGCGTCCCATGGTCACAAAAACCAAAAATGTTCTGACGTGACAAAATCCAAAAGCAAGAAATCCGTAAACATCTCGAAGTCAAAAAATACATAAGACGTTTTAATAGATATCCCTAAAAACAAAGAGTTATTCCCATGGAAATTCATAACAATCCATACGAGTTCGCTTAAGACATCCATGAACTGATTGGGGGTTTACATTCGCTGTAGCTTGTATACAGTTGGAAACTGGAGTGTTTCACGCTGTACATCAACTGAATTGTAACCAATGAATATGTACTGTTTTTCTGTTCTCGGTCCTGAAATTATACAACTTGAAAAAGGTGAATCAGTGACATATTTCACAAGGAATACTCTTTTAAGCCAAGCCACGTGGAGATGGTATACGACGTCTTGGTTAAATCTGTATTCATTAACATTTTAAAGGAATAAATACAATAACATAGAATTAAAATCTGTAAAGGCAAAGGCGGAATTCATGACAACTGGTTAAAACGTAAATATTCGGAGGCTTTTTAAATCCTAGATTAAAAGTTGGTATTTGCATAGTAGTATGTATAGTAATTCCGTGAAAATAAGTAATCAGAGTCTATAAAATTATCCTAATGACTTTCGGTAAATTCAAAATGGCGTCAGTTGCGATTCTTTATTCGGAAATACAACTGATTAACTACCTAAACGTTATATTTTTATTGCTATTTTCAAAGACAATCATCTTTATTGCACTTGCAATCGAATTAGTATAGCCGTTAATTATTTAATTTAAAAGGCGTATCTGACGTCATTGCTCGAAAACACGGTAGTTATATCACCTAGTCGTGACTGTCTCCCTCTTGCATGCATTGGTGGATGCTTTCACTTGACACTGAAAGTGTAGGGTTCCGTCCCCAAAATATGCAAAAATACTAATAGGTTTAGGTCGATAATCAGTGGTCTTTTCTTTAACTGAAATCTGTAGGTACCGATTAAGATAGGATTGCAAATCTTAGGTAACATTCTAGCTGGAGAGGATAAAAAATATTTCCCTCTTTCCTTCGGATTTTGACTCTGAGGTATTGATGGACCATCTTATATGTGACCTAACAAAATCTATCACTTTGTGCAGTTTGTCACCACGTGTGACTTGTCCTATTCGCGATGCATTTTTATACTTCAAATGTCTTCCAAGTGAATAGGTCCATAGCGCCATATCTATATTCAATATTAAGTCACTTTTTTGGCGGATGGGTTCAGGGTGGAGTGTATTACAACTACAGCATCGGAAATGCCTAGTTAATCTAAGCGAGCAATTTTATCGCTCCACCCGTTTCCGACCAAAGACAGGCGACCCCGAGCCACTGACTGCCTCAGCTTATTGACAAATTACACGAATTATAAAGTCTATCAAAACGTCAACCTGGCTTGGAAATAAACCGTTAAGCACTGTTAACCAGCCCTTCTTCTATGCAGAAATCAGAATCGAGATTAAAGGACCGTGTTTATCAGTTATACTGAACACATACGGGTTTGTGTTCACATCACCAATACAGTCGTTAATATTATCAATTCATATTTAGCCCTCTTGGTAGAAGTCGGGGTTATTTTTATTGCGAGTTTGTGTTTACCATTTATACTGAAGAGGCACCGGTGTGTGTTCCACAGGACAAGGAAAGTCTTTAGATGCTATAACTATAAATCAGTGTTTAGTATCTGTACTCAAATGAGTTCCGATGGATCCACAGGGTATTGGACTAGAACACTCCAATAAGAAGAGGAACTCGTCCGGTAAGTCAATACAATTGTGATCGGTTCACACAAGACATTTGTTGGCATTTCGTTAGTATGTTAGTGAAATAGCAATCACATGTAATGGTCAATATAAGTATCAACAGTTATAGCATGCAAAAAGAAAGACTTAAGAGAGAGACAAAACACGGTACTAATTATTCAACTGATGTTTTTGAATAAGTGTTTCGATACAATTATTGTGAGAATACCTAAGGAGTATGAATAGGCTGAAGAATCTGATGGGATTCGGAAGGAAGCTGCACAAGTAATATAATTTTTAAAGCTAAAATTAAGTCCAAATGCGTTGTATTTTATTCACCACATAAATCATATAAATCCTCTCAAAATGTATTCACAGCGAGTCAACTAAAGTCATCGTGGATCGGCTTTTACCCACTTTGGTCAACAGTACAACATATATTGTCTTATTACACAAACAATTAACATTTTGACAGTTTAATATTTATGTAAAATTAAATTTAGAGAAGCATAGTATTTAAAATTTTAAGTGAGTGAAGAACAGAATAACCGAGTGTGAGCTTTCGAATAAATGATTTAAGGTCAGCGAGAGTACTATCTACAGGGTCTTTCAAACAATACCATCGTCTATTGTTTGGGGATATGTTCTGTAATGGAAGCAACCTTTCTGTCCATTTCAGGTCTTCCGTGGCGCTGTTCTCTTTGTAACCGAATTATCGTTGATAGGTATTGCCTGAAAATCTCTGATCAGTCTTACCACGCGGACTGTTTACAATGTGTAGTGTGCGGTATTCACCTAACAAAAACTTGTTTTATCAGTGAAGAAAAGGTCTTCTGCCGACAACATTTTATCAGGTAAGACATGTTTTAACTTAACCTTATTGGAGTGTCGTGGAAAATAAGATTCAATTAATTAATGCGAATTAAGTTCCATCCTGATCGAAGTAAAGACGCCATTAGTCGGTTCTACGCACGTGTTCTTACACCGGCTTGCTCGTATCAGTTGATGATGCCCTAATATAAAATCACAATGAAAACCCCCACGAAGACAAAAAATAAATAATGAAATAAATAAAAATTAAGAAAAAAAAGCCTCCAACAATTATAGGCCTACCGTATTTGTATTTTCTCCGAGTACCTCTTTAGGCTAAGCTTTATAAAAATGCAACTGTATATGCTATATGATGGTTAAATGACCAGATTCAAATCAAATTTCGGCCACCTTCGCCAGGAAATAATCGGAGAAGGAGATTAACGTCTAGACGGTATAAATACAGATAGAGTTAAGCGATGCTCAATTAGAGGCTGATTAGACATTAAATTGCGCGGACAATATATCAATCTTAGGGTAAATAGACTACAACGAAACACAAGCTGAACCGTCAGACAAGTAGATTGTAGAAAATCTGTTTCCGTTACTTTGTGATTCTGGTTCGAAAATTCTCGAAGTTGACAAAGGAGAACAGGGTCCCGATGAACAGGATCAGCTAGGTCATGTCATTTGAGAGTACTGGAATTGTTGTCAGCCAACTGACCTGTCTTCGTAAATATAGCTCTAAAAGTGGAATTTGAAGGAAACTACCCTGAACATTATTAACCACTGAAGGAGTATTATTTTTCTAACAACTAAAATAAATGATTTGTCCCCACAGCCGGTCCTGCAATCAACATTTGTTTGTACTCCTATCATCTTATGTAGACTTTCAATACGAATGCAAAGGCGATAGGAGTATATTCCGTATGCTATGCAAGTTTAGCCTCAGCAAGGCACACTCCCAAGTCGAGAAAGTTGATTAGGAAATCGTTCCTCTGCACCGAGATTAAAACAACAACAAAACAAAGAGCAGACAATGATCTATGTTATTTAAAGGTCATTGAGCGCAGACTGCCAAAAGTCAAACACTGGCATATATTTACTGCCAGCAACGGCTGAAACACAAAACCATAAATGATATTATGATGAAAAATGCCAATTATGGTGACAAATAAAGAGCGAATATTATATCAGGCGATTGGTTTATTGTTATTCAGTATTTCAATTGGAGTCTACATCATATTATTTTCTCGACGATTCAGATGTAGTAATGCTCACTACAGAATCGGTCGCAATTGTAAGCTTATAAAACAGATGCAGTTGCCCTGATTTATATTTCGCTAGAAAATAACAAATGCTTTACGAAATGCAGAGCATGGATGTGCTTCTTTCTGAGCAAATTTATTGCTGCTAAATACAGTCTGCGTCGGAGAAGTCTGTCATTGAGTTATTTGATGCTTTTGTTTAAAATATCTACAAAAGAGTTCCACTCACCTTTCTATTTTACATAAGTAAAAAATATTTGCACATATTTTGGATGTAGGTTTATTTAACATATGTCGAATTCTTTTTCACATATGTTGAATTCCTTTTTTCATGTAGGTGAAATTCTTTTCAACTGTTTTAAAAAATTCTTAATTTAACATAATGGTATGTGAAAAAGAATTTTACATGTGTGAAAAAATATGTGAATTTTTTGTAACATATGTAAAATTCTTTTTCCACATATGTAAAATTCTTTTTCACGTACGTAAAATAAAGAATTTCACATATGTGGACAACATTTTACATACGTTAAAATGAATTCAACATATGTAGAATAAAAAGCCATAAAGTGCTTGCCATACAAAACGGTAAATCTTTTATTTTTGCTCCCTCTTTTTTGTTAATATTTTTTTTGCACTTGAAATGTTCTAACGTTAACAACTTGAAACTTCCTCTGGTAATAAGTAAACAACGTCATGACGCCACTATGTCACATTTCTTAGCGTTTTATACAGAAAATCTTTCTGGTCAGGAGAGTATTTGTCACACTGGAGCTCTCCTCGATTATTCTCTGTTTAACTAAAAACTTATTTTTTATAGGATATCATGTAACAATATTAGTTTTTCCCTCTTGTGCAATTAAAGTTTGTTTGACAATAGAACCACTCTCGCATTATATTACTAAAGATTCTGAGTTGAGGACAATAGAGCTGACAACATTGGGTATGCCGCGGTCACCAGTTGATAACCTATTTAATCTGGCCCATACAACACATAGTAAAGACCCTGGGCTTGTGTGTGGACGGCTTAATGATGATTACAGGGTGGTAAGGGAGGTAATTACAGTGATTCTTGCCGCAATTAGCAAGGCTAGACATGCATGGTCATTTACAACAATAGCCATTATGGCCTACTGTGAGGACGATTCAAACTATAATACTCAGTTGTTCATACGTATCTACCTAGCATTATGTTTTAATTAAACATACTTTCTGGTTGAATATGCTATGTTTTTCATATCTCTTTTATCAGTTTGGCCGTAAATATCATCAATCACGACCCATAAAACCAAAATAAACACGGACATTTTAATATGATTGACATATATTAAAATTAGCCCCCAACCCCTGCTAGGACATCTATCATCGTACATGTAAATATTTTGCCTTGTGTGACCACATAATATCGATCAAGGCTATACAACAAGACCTGCCCTTGTCCTGTTTTGGCAGTTTTTTTTACCCACCCAGAGGTCAATGAGAACTAGACCCCAGCATTAACTTTGAACAAATTTATGTAATAAAAAGCTAGAAGATGGCTTGAATACATAATATAATGATTTCATAGCTAAGATAAAAGTTTTCAAAATATATCCAGTGCTTGCCTTGTGTTTTGTCAGTGAAAGGGAGGAACGTGAAGGACCTCCAATTTACCTTGGTGTTCTCGGAACTAAAAGGGCCACGATAGAAGCCGATTGGATGTGTCTTTATTTGGCACTGGAGATCAACAGTTTTCAGCAGTAGAAAAAAAAACAGTCTTTCGTTCGTCTGGTTATCTATCGGTTTTTAACACTACATCCATGTAAGTAAATTGCCGAAGAGTCAGTCTCTCACTTATTCAGCACAAGTTTGAAAGCATTAATATTCCCTTTCTTTTCAGGCGGTTCGGAGGAACCTGCTCGGGCTGTAACCTGGGGATTCGACCCTCTGAGTCAGTCCGTCGCTCCCTGGACAAGGTCTATCATTTACACTGTTTCTGCTGTGATGTGTGCAATCGGCAGTTACGAACGGGCGACCAGTACTATCTTCTCCAGGATTTCAGTTTGATTTGTAAAACGGATTTTGACTCAGCAGAGGGCAAAGGTACGATTTATTATATACACGTTATCTGTTCTTCTACAAGTCTGTCACGCTATCAGCAGTTGCTAAGAAAAGCTTACATGTAGTTCGCCCTTCTTCTATAAGTATGTGATGCATTTTTCATTCGTTAAGCAAATTTACCGAAGTTCTCCGTTCTTCTATTATAATTTGTCAGGCTGAAAGTAGTTAATGAACGAAGTTCATTTGTCACGTTAATTGTTAATAAATTGAAATGAGCCTGGCACCATGTTGGCGATTGCTAAAAACATCTAAATGAACTTCTTAAGTTAGTACGTCACGCAGTGGTCAATTTTTTGAAGAGTTGAAAAGAAGTTCCTCGTTATTTCATTAGCCTGTCACGCCGTTCAAAATTGGTTAAGGAATTTCAAATTAAATTCTCCGCCCTTTTATTAATCGGTCCCGCAGTAGGCAATTGTTTGAAATATTGAAACGAAGTTCTTCGTTATTCCAGTAGTCGCCTCGCCGTTAGCAATTACAACTCTTCCGCTAAGTTTTAAATGTTTCTGATGAGCTATCGGATTTCCTTGGGAAGTGTTCAGAGCTTGGGATTTTAATCAACAAAATGGCTGCCTTTGTTTTTTTCAAGTTAAACTATATAATATATTATGACATCCAAAGACACTCTATCTTAAATGTAAACTGTATTTTAAATATGTGAATTACTTCAAGAATATAACATATTCTGACAACACTAGGTTGTCAGCACTGATCGTCGTGGAAATTACGTTTTGCGCAAGCTAAGATCGCTTTGTGAAACGGGCCTCTGAGTTCATCATGAGGGGTTTCAAAGTTTACGGCGTATCATTTTCTGTGTGTTTAATTTTTGAACTAATGCAGTATAGTACCAGGGTCGTCGATTACAGAACAGTGTATTATTTAAATTCATTCTTTGCCCCCCCCCCCCCTCCCTCCAGTATAGTCCAAGCGTTGGAAAGACGCAACTGTTAATGCGTTATTAAGTGTTAATGTATGATCTGTGATTTGGATATATTCCGTTCTTGCTACACATTGCATATTAACTGTAGGTCTATGTTGAATGTCAAATAACGACATTTCGCGAAGAAACGTCCCGTATTGTTTAGCTATGGAAGCCGGATGCGGCCACTCGTGCTTTCGTAGTTTTCTCTATCAAAAATAAGGACACAAGGGCAAAGCCACGAAACAACGAAGCGAAACTGCGATATTAGAAAAGTCGAAACCACGAAACTGCGAGGCAAAACTACGAAAGTGAGCCACGAAACCGCGAAAGTACAGGGCAAAACTGCGAGAC
>JARFOD010110148.1:0-15535 GCA_031763545.1 Mopalia muscosa
ATTATAACCCCGCCCCCCCCCCCCCCCCCCCCCCACACACACACACACATTCACACAACAGATTAAACAACTGGGGAAATGATTTATTTCCTTGGGAACAACTTTAACACAGGACTGTTTTAACGGAGGAGATACTTGCAAGGACGATTTAAAAAAAGCATATCATAAATTGGCCTTTTTTTCATTGGTAGACATCTTTAAATTGCCTTTTAAATTTTTAAATGCATAAAACACCAATCAGTCAGTCGATGAAATCAACAAAATCAGTCAAGCAATCTTTTTTTATAAATATAATTATTAGGAACTACTGCTTCCCTCTTTCTGTCTAAAAAGCGGAAGAGATTAAAGGATGTTTTCGCAATAGTCTCAAGAGAGATCGTGTATATTATCTGGTGTTATTGTCGTGATATTAGTCAGAATGAGAATACGAGTGTTACAAGGCTTTCCAAGACATCAACAGTGAATGGAGTTTAAGATAACGCCTCTTTGGATCTAACTTCATCTTTTCAGCTTTATTTGAGATCCTTAAAGTCGGAGGCGTGACGGACAATTCGTGATAGCCGTGAGGATATTTGTGTATCTTTTGGGGGTCTTCCTGGTAAGGTTAGTCAGACTGGCGTGTTGTTCTCGGATAGCTTACTTACACCAACTCTAATTAAGCTAAATGGCACTGATGCTCTATAAACCATAGTTAGCACGATTTCCCCTAGGCTATTATTTATGATTCATTCTAATACAATATCATTGATATTAATCGCGGAGAAATGGCTGAAGACTGGCGAGTACTGAAGTCAGTCACACTTACCTAACTCTGCCCAGTCAGCTGGAAGCTCAGACAGGCGTCAACTCCCGACGGTCAGGATTCGACGCCAAGCAGAAATTAATAAAATACCTACATAAAAGTCAGTCAGAAAACCTACCACACCAGCAAGGACAAACACTAAGAAACCAAACGTGGTTTTACATAAGGCTTTTGTTAAAGATATCACCAGAAAGCTGTGGAGGTAGTATTTCCAACCTGTATTGGAAAAGGTTTATAAGAATAGGCGATAATAGTCAGTTATTAAAATAAGAGCAGCAGAGGTCTTGCGGAGTAATTTTAAAGATGGAATATTCTTGGGATCTACAGACAACTTGTTGTTTGTGTCATTACCTGCAATCTTGATTATGTTTCCCAAGGTTTATCTAACCACTTTAATTCACTATATAGCTTCTACTCCAATTATAAAATCTATAAAACGAAACTTATATAACCTTTATGCGACAAACATTCATATCTCACCTTCGTGGTCTACTACAGTGAGCTATCTCGGTCTTTAGTGGGCATGAACTAGAAATAAAAGCATGACGACATCCGTAATAAATTCAGGTAACACGCACGCATTAAGATGCCGATATAAATACATCTATATAAATACCGATTTAATGACCAAATAAATATATGTTAGATAATGCAATTAGATAAAATTATGACCTCAAGTTTGATTCTATCTTATATTCTTACCAACATGTGTGGGATGAACGTATATATAGTAGTAATACATTATAATGAAAGTACACTTAGCGTGGGAAGTGTGGTGCAATTGGTACTCTGAACTATTGGCAAATACTACAGACATAAGCTTCACGGGGACGATCCTAGTTTCCATAATATATATAATACACTCATAGAAAAAATGGTTCTATGTGGAACCAATAGGAGTTCTTCAGCTAATGGCTGTGGAGGAACCCTTTATGGTTCTGTATGAAACCTTTTTTTTTTTTTAATTGGTTCTATAACTATAAATGGTTCCATACCGAACCATAAAATATTCTTTTAAGGGTTCTATATCGAACTATAAAGTGTTCTTCAGCTTGTGGTTCTATACAGAACCATATAAATATGGTTCTGTATAGAACCCTTTCAAAATAGTTCCATATCGAACCCTTTCAAGACCGTTCAATATAGAACCCTTTCAAAACTGTTCTATATGTAACCATAAAGGGTAAATAAGCCGATCTTTAAAGACAAAACACAATTTAGTATCAGTTCATGGTATTTCATTTTTATGGAACCCTCTATAATAGTATAGAGGCTGAGGGGGAGTTGTTTGGTTTGATCATTTCATTTTGTATTATTAATTCAGAATCATAACAAACAAGGAAACATACATATTATCTATTTCAGTTCTTAAGCTCTTTATTAAAAGTTGTTGTGATAATTCACTTATACAAACTACACATCTATCAGTTTGAAAACAACTATCAATAGTTAACTAAACAAAAGGTGATGTGCAAACGCATATACAATTATTTTCACAATACTGTTTCCCTTTTGGCAACAAATACAACTTCTGGCATTCAATTTGTTATAAAATAATCAATGAATTTGGAACTACTGTATAATACGACTTACAGTGTAACTAATACATAATACATGTCTTCACACAATCATCAATTTATTATCCTTGTATAAATCGAATAACATTAGTAAAACAATAAAACAATTAATAATAACAAAACACTAACCCTGCGAAAGATTGAACATTCTTTTTTTGTATAAAGAGTGTTCGTATCATTGGTATAAAAAGTAATGCATTGACCAATAATAACCATCAATATACCAAACAAAGGATTTGACTAACACCAGCATCTTTCCCCACAGAAAATTGATCTTTATTGGTGTTAATTGCGGGATTACGTCCTGCCAAAATAAAAAAAGAAACAACAGATATTATAAGATAAATTATCTTGACTGTCGTAACGAGCCTGGAGACAGTGTGATCAATCGCATTGTAATTTTGCAGTTAAGAGGCAGATGCTCTTAAATTAATGTTTGAAGTCATTTTGTTCAAGTTTTTAAGAACCGGAGCATCTGCATCTATGCTGAGCATCCTCTTCATATTAACAAAAAGCTGAAATGTAAGAAAATTAATAATTAATGTAATCACTGGTTTACTCTAACACTAAAATATAACGTTTTTAAAATGAACTTCTAGATACACCAACAATTCAAATTGGCCATTATCGCTTTGACCAAAAAGGCCCATTCCAATTAATATGTTTCACATTCATTCCATAAATACATGATACATCCCCTACATTTAATATTTACATGACTGTCTATTTCTCACTGTATTGCAAATACTGCTATAACAGAATGTCAGAACTTTACTCTTCATGAATTTCTCTTCGACACCACTATATCAGGTGGTGTGAAAATCATTTCTGGACTTTAAATATAGCTTACTCATTTACTGATTACTAACGTATGATTACTTTTTTATTCTTATGTCTTGGCAACTATTGATTATTTATTTATTTCTTACTTATTACTTATTAATCATTATAACTTCAAATTTATTTCTTACTTATCACATACTTATTTCGGTTGATCGTAAGAGGCGAGAAAAGAGGCTGCTTCCTGTTGACCTGGTGTTCGCAGAGCTAAAGGGTAACGGAAAGCAGATTTGTTTGTGATGTTCTGTAATTGTGTCCGTCATCATATAAGTGAAATACCCTTGAGTACGACGTTAAACACCAATCAAACAAACAGACAAACATACTATAATTTGCATATTGACTTTTTTTAGCTTTCATGGGAGACCAGTTTTATTAACTGACAGAGTTGTAGTGATTGTACTCTATACCCCCGATAAATAAAGTTTTATATATATATATATATATATATATATATAATCTGATTGAGTTGTTCATGAAGAAGCCATATAAGCTTGACACATAATCATTGATTCAAAGACAGTATGTCAGTTTATTATTGGATGTGCCGTATGTAGGTAACAGAGGTTTTCTTGAGGTGGTAATAGCTGTTAAATTAGCTGTCAGAACCTGCTCTGTCGCTTGGCCACGGTAACAAGCTGCCAGATGAAACTTTTTGATTTCCCATCAAAGCTGTCAAATTTCTCGCCATGGTTTATTGGAAGGAAGCATCGTCGAGGGACAATTACTCAATAGACCCTGGGCCCAGGTGTCAAACACTCGCACTCCCATAAATATGTAAAGTGGTCGACCGGCAGGAATGGAAATGAAGTTTATTTGATGAGTAGATGATTTCTCTGTGTATTTAACAAATCCAAGGACAAATGAAGGTCAAGGCATGAAAGGTTTGGACAGAGTTCTTTTAGAGCCATCAGCAGTATTTGCTAACGGGCCTTCTAGTTTCAATGACTGGCTGTAGACTTCTTGTTTAACAGGCTATATTGGTGCTCTGGTAAGCGAGGAAATTTGTAGTAGAAATGGGTTCCATGGTTTGATGAGACTTTCCCACTGTGTCAATACAGTCACGCCCTGAAAATGGGTCTCCCATTGATTTCTTTATCACTTCTATTGTAGAGCTAAGATCGTCTTTCGGCACTTCTTCCTCTACTCTGAGCGACAAGGGTAAAATTGATTGAGAAATTTTATGAAGATTCTGCTCCTTGATAAAATTGTCCACTCTATTATCGAATTATTGTTTTTTTTCCCCCCATATTCAAAAATCGTAGATTTTCTACAAAAAAATTTAGTTAAATATTGAATTTAACTGTTTATTTTTATGCCCATTTCCACTGTGATGTTTAATTCTGCTACTTCTCATGTAACCACATTTCATGAAGTTTTTTCTTCTCTCCTATAACAGTTTTTTTTATCGTTGTCGATTCATCGACTGTCATTCTGGTGATCAGAATTATTGATCTCTGTAGCAGAACAGGTTCCAGAATAATCTGCCACCGAGTTGCGATAATTTTTCTGTCAATAAGAAAATGACAGTTTACCAAAAGCTGGTTAACCTCTACATTGTGTCTAGAAATGTATTCATACATGTACCAAGGGCTATTTGAGAACATACAGCTCATTGCCACAATGTTGTATTCCTCACGGTGTCGCTCTCATTGTTATTTAAGCCATTCTGAGTTTTGCCAAGTTTCTTACACAATGAACTTGGACAATATGCAATACTGTTTATCTGGGATGATACAGTGAGATGGTACTGTGCGGGATATAGCTTATGGCTATGCTTCATTTGTGCATGTTGTATAAGCACAAAACACCATTCTATGGGCTGGTTATGCTTCAGATATGCTAAATCATGCTGGAACTATTTTGTTCATGCACAGTGCTTTGCTCAAATAAATAAAGAGTAACAGTACTTCAACATTTTTTAATTTTTTTTTTTATATTTTTTTTTTATTGCGTTTTGATAGATGTAGAAGAAAATACAAACAATTTACTATCTGGATTCACATGAATTAAAGTGCTCTATGTAAAGGAAGTACTGCCTATCAGTACATTAACACCTTTTTATCTTGTTTTAGTTGATTTCTTATTTTTATGACGAAAACTTTTCTAGAAATGTGTCCGTTACAAGATTTGATGTGCCCATGCATACTGACGTGAGTTGTTTTGTAGCTAGTGAGAGAAAGGAAGGAAATCAAGAATTGGGAACCGGTAAACGGTCTCCCAAGTCAGTTTATTTGGTGTCGTGCCATAGAACTCATTATCGTAAGCACCAATACAAATGTGCTGTCCAAACCGAGTAGAATTCCTCTATTTACCCGGATTTTCACTCATCTGTTTGTCGTTTCCTTCACCACAGCTCCAGTTTCAGTCTTGAGGAGTTCCTTATATTCCCAGTAGCTGGGACAAGTAGAACGAGAAATCCACACTGACGTTTAAAAAAATAGAGAGAGATTTATATCAGCCATTGTTTGCTTTGAAGACGAGGATACCCAAATGTGAAGCCAGGACATTACATTAACTCAACACATCCGATAATGTTATGCAGCCACAAAACAATTTTTATATGATTATGTCATATTTAGCCTTTCCAATTCTGCAGTGAGCAAATATAAAAAATAGTTTAAAACTGTAGATAGGAGCTGAATCCATTTGATGAAAATTCAAGGTGCATGTTATAAGCCTACAGAAAAATGCTGTCGGTGCTTAAAAAGAAAATTTGGTAAATTGAGACGGTGTTAGTATTATAACTTCAATGCCAATATTTTGCTTCTCTCGGAAAGCTGTAAAGACCTCATTTCATGATGTTGTGCTTCTTCAACTTTACTGCCATCTCAAATATTTGATTAGATTTAGAATAAAAAAAATAGAAAAAAAATTATTTGGACGCATTAACAGCGATAGGGCTTACCTCATGCTTTACTCAACAGTGATGCGTCTTGGGAAAAAAAGGTTGAATTCACGCCAAGCTATCGCTGCCAAAATACAGACATTTTGTCACAGACTGTGAGAGATAAGATGCAGTCGTTTTCTCATTATCCATTTCAACAGAGCGAGAAAAAGCATGCTGCGTGTTAAAAAATGGTCTTTTGTAGAAGTGTATAGGATTTTGCAAGAACTGAAGCACAGCAGTGAATACAGATCACTCGTAATGTTCATCTCCGTTTGACAAGAGTAAGGCTAGAGCCGTTCTTTATGCACTCACTCAGTCCTAGTTTCTCCTTTACAAAGATTTAACATTATGCTTTTGCTTTTTGTGTTGACGTTTGCACTTTTTACTACCATTATATGTGCCACGGCATATTTGAAAGCAAATATTGCCAAGATGTTCGTAAGATTGAGCAGTTTTTTAAACAAATAATTGGCTGTTCTCTTTCATATTGACTGTTCTTATTGTACTTAAAACCTCGGTAAATCTTTCTTACATCACTTGGCTGCCGCCTTTGATAGGTGGTTAGCGTACATACTGCTCTGCCTCCTGATATGTACTAGTCACAGGCTCAAATCCCTGGAGTGGACATCAGCTATATGAGGCAGTCACAGATGTTGACTCCTGTTATCACAGGGTGTATTTTTACAAGATTCATATGCGATGATTCATCAACTTTAATTAATCAGCATCAACAGCCAGGCTGATTACCTTTCAGAAATATATATATATATTTTGTAGAGAAAGATAATTTGACTTGCCTCAAACAGGATATATAGTTTTATTTTTTTACCAAATAACTGTTTTTCCCAGAGGCCTTTAACAAACTATATAAAACATTCAAAATACACATTGGATTCTACAATGTTTACTTTTGCTATTTTTTGGGCTTGTGACGCTTTGTAAAGAAATACTCTAGAATATTACACACATATTTATAATACAACTAAAAATGAAAAGAACAGTATCATTTTTCTTAAAAGGGAACACCTCTTAAGTTGTTGGACTGTTGTGGTCATTTGTCGTAATGAATAAAGCTAATTGTGTTCAATTATAACAAACAGTTATGTTTCAATTAAGAGATATCAAGCAATTAAGATTTTCTGAACAAGAGTTTTGACATAGAGTGATGGGTTTTATACAATGACTTTTTCCTCATATACAAACGTCATCAAGTGCGTTAGTTTTTTCACCATTTAAAATTGATTTTATCGCCTAATTTGATAAAAATAACAAAACCAACATTTCTTTTGATTTAAAACATGTTTTTAAGACCTGTTCAATTAGATGAAAACAAGTTATTGCTAATACTTGTGGGCATTTAAGTACTGATCACTTCACCCTCCATCTATCCAGGTAACCTAACACCTATATACATGACTTATTCCCCATTATACCTGGATAGCACTTTAATCTATCACTGAGTGCAAAGTGATTAGAAATACCAGAAGCTTATTTGTATATGGACCCTGCATTACCTGTAACTTTATCTCCCCTGCTGAGTCAAGATATCACACAATCACCTGTCACTTTGAAGTGTTTGATTGCATTTCCTGCCAGGTAGGGAGTGGTTAGCTTAGGAATGGAATCTGTGGACACAGGATTATAGCTGATTGTCGCTTAGGGGGTATTATTTTACCTGTCCAGGTGCGATAAAAACAATTACTTTGTAAACTATGCTGGTATCTTCATTGCAGTTCTACAAGGACTGGTGTGTGAATTGGTCTGGATTCTGTGGACACATGATGGTCCATTATGATCTGTTAAGTCACCGTGTTTGAGTGCAATGCAAGTACCTCATTATGATATGCTAGTATATCTCTAAAATTCAACATTTCGGTAAAAATCAATTGGCCTTAAGGTATACAGACTGATTTTCTATGGGGAGTATTATTTTTTAGAAAGAAAATTCAAAAGAAATTAACTTTCACAATTAGGATGCTATCAAATCACCCTTTAGCTATTGGGCAGTTTGCTTCAAACTAAATCAAATTTGCTTTTTTTAGTACCAGAGAAACATTCATTTTCAAAAACTACAAAACGCATCCAATTTTATGTTGTTTTTTTGTGCAGTAGAGTGTTATTTAAGTGAAATTCTGTTGAATACAAATCAACCAATTTTTTTTATTTAGGTGTAATTTTGTTGAAAACAAATCAACCAATCTTTTTATTAAGCTGAAAGAGGCTGTATCACTGCTGAGAACATGTGTATCTAACAATATATATTTAAGTACAGGTATTGAATGGAGAATTATACTATTGGAAGCTCATGTGGTGGCCAGATTTAAAATTTCTGTCTGACTAGCAATTTCCTTGGAGGGATGACTTGTAAATCTGCCAACTTAAAAAGGTATCAGGTTTCATGATAGATTAGTGTTTTACGCCGTTCTTAAGGATGTTTTACTTATATGACAATAATTGACACTAGCACAAACAAGATGTGAAGCGTTTCCATAATGTTGGAAAGTTAATATTCCTCCAGTGCTAAGTAAAGACAGTATTGCTTCTCTTCAAACAAACTGACCTTATCCAGGGGGCCCTCTTGTTTCAAGTTTGAAACGGAAAGACTGTTTGGGTAAAGTTAGCAGTGGGGGATAGGATCTGACAGATAAAGGTGAGAGTCTAGATCAAATCTTTACCCCTGTATAGGCTTAGATTTCCAAGTACCTTTTTTGCCCCAAAACAGCCTACACTGGTAAATAACATGACAATATCCCATGAAGGAATCAATAATGGGTTTATTGTCCATTCAGACTGTAGTCACTGATAACTGGATCTAAATTTACAGGGAATTCTTATATTCACTATTGAGGTAGAAAAGAAATACATTTATTGTACAAGGTTCTGATGGCTGGTAATTGCCAGTGTAAAAGATTTAAGTTTTGTTAGTTGCTTCTTATAAAAGAAGTAAAAGAAGATTGTTGTCAGTTTTATTTTTGCTGATTTCTCCACCAACAATTGTCTGAACGGCAATGCAACTCTCGTCAATTGTTTTATAAATTCCGAACTAGTTTTATTATTTTCGCTTCTTCCTGCTTTACATGAAAACCCAGTTAACCTACCATATTGAATTAGCTTGGACTAAGCAATTTTGCCAACTGGGAAACTCATACTTTTATACTGATGGTCCCCATGAGTCAGTGAGTTTGCATAATTCATAGCGTCATATATTTTTTTATAGATTTTCTGAAAATTTTTGAGGACTTTGAAGGGATGGGATGTTTTGTTATTGCATGTCAACCAGACAGGTCTGACATTTGAATGGTTCAAGAGAGGAGGTTAATCATGGCAGATTACAGGCCTGAGGATCTTGCAGTTTCAAAGTCATCTCTCCAAGACCAGACAGTCTCGTTGGTGGCACATATAAAACCTATAATCCCTCTAATATCCTGATTGATTCCGCTTTCTCCCGATAAATCAGCTTGCCTTCTGATTAAGTTCAACACTCTTCCTAGGATCTCCTTTAAGCCGGCTTGAGTCCCTAATTGATTTTGCACCTTATTGATTGAATCAGCAGGTAAAACTGCCAGGTGATTCCAATTAACTGGTTTAATCAGCTCAGGTGTGAATCTACCGCCAGATCTGATCACGCATGTCTACATCCATAAGCCCAGTAAGCTTGTTCTGTCCACCCATGCATTGAAGGATTGCTCATTGATGGCCTTTTTTTCATCACAAATTATTCTCGTGTAGGGTCATATAGATATATTGTAAAGTTATAAGTTTTGAATGACATTAATTATAATTATTGTAAAGTTATCTTTGTCTGAGTAGGTTATAGATTGGTATATACTGACAGGTAAGTTTGTGACCACAGTGGTGTGATACTGTTTACCTTACATTATTATTTTTAAATTACTTATCAAAAGTATAGTTTATTAACTTCTCAAGATGTCTGACGACAACCCATAACAACTTGAGATGAAGATCTCGTCTGAGTATGTTACATATTGGTATATAGTATGCCTGACAGGAAAGAGTGTGAGCACAGTGGCGTGTTACTGTTTTATACTAACAGCATTATTTTAAAATTACTTATGATATCTATACGTTATAAACCTTCTGTTGAGATGTTTGACGTTACCAATAACAACTCGAGATTAAGATCTATTCTGAAACTTGTCTCTCAGAGTTTATCTAGAACATGATATAATTCATCATTTTAATATAAATCGACATCCAGTTGTCAGGGTCAGGTTTTTTTTAAAATTACACATAAGTATTCACAGTTTGAGAAAAGTTACACTTTTTAAACCAAAACCTGGTACATTAAATGTTTTCATTTTCATCTTTTAATAAGTTTGGATATTGAATATTATAGACTAAAGAAGAAAAAAATTTAATACATTTGTTAAGATTTATTATTTAAATTGACTGTTTATAAAACAATATAAAACCCTGATGTTAACTATAGTTAAAATAAAAGTGTAATACAGCTAATACCCAAAGTAAAAACACTTAAAAGAGATAAATGAATTAGCCTTGAGTATTACATGTAGAAATAGGATTTTCCGCATTATTTTTTACACTATTTTCTAAACATGGATATGTAACAATGATCCAAGGTAGAAGATATAGCCGATCGGTTGTGGAGTGTAGCATGAAGATTCTGTCTTATTGTGCTATGCAATTGTCTTATTTGCTTTCACAAGCCAAGCGATTTGTCTCACCCATGTATATGAGTGAAATATTGTATATATATTGTAAAACTGCAATAAAAAAAATAGTAATTTTGTTTGAAGATACTTGTGTTTGATATGCTGAGTTATCTCATCTCAGGTGCTGTGTACTGTGATATATATACCTGTGTTTTTTAATGACCACATACAGTCTATTTTAGTCAATATCCTGATTGATCTTAACACAAGTATTTAAGGAAAAGAGGCCAGAATGATATTAATCAAGTTATTTATGACATAAAAGTTATTGCGTGAAGCTAAGAAAACAATAATTGTATTAATATTTCCTCTCGGTTTTCCAACATGATAAGGCTAGGTACATTGTGAAATGGACCATCTGCGATCATATAAGTGAAATACTTTTAATTATGATGTTACACCCAAATCAAACAAACTTAAAATATGATTTAAAAACCCCAAATCAAAGGCATACATATATTGTCTTGTAGCGAGTGTGTGATATTTACCCAAGTCATCTGAGCTTAAGTACAACGTATAATCCCAATCGTTATAAAGTGATATTGCTCAAGTATGATACGAGTGAATCGGTCTCAATTACAGTAACCTAAGAAATAAATATTACTGAAAGATATTACAGAGTTAATAAAATATTGTTTCTCACGTAGCTGTTTATTGATCTGTATGGAATAGAATGTGATGTAAACTGACAGTTAATAAATATAAATGATATTAAATTTGTAATGTACATAGTTCTGACAAGCTGTCTCTCAGGCGTGATTGTATGTGCTTATTAATGTTTACCTCTTACGTCATTTCATGACCAGAGTGAAAATAATAGTTGAAGTTGACAATGGATCCTACTTTGTTTCTTATGTAAGAAACTTTCAGAATATTAAGAAATTCTCTGAAATTAGAGTTCCTACAACTTTAAGGAAGATCAATGTAATAGTTAATTTACCTTTTCTTAAGAAAGAGAACAACTGTATTTCTCTTGAGTTCATGGACTATTTAACTACTAAACATAACTGCTATTGATATTAAGTTTATCATGTTGGCCTTCATAACTGAAAGCTTGTGGATAGAGTAAATAAACGTTATGAGATTTTAGGTTTTAAAAGGGAGTTATAAATTGGCAAGTTTGATAGTTTATATGTCTCCAGCATCTAATTTCAACAGATTTGAAGCAAGGATATACTGTTATCCAAGGAGTTTAATATGTAGCTAAAAATTTGCGGCTGTGGCCTAGTGGTTAGCGACTTCGCTTTCTAAAGCCTGTTTTGTTGTACAGGTCATGGGAATGAATCCGTCCGGGACCATGAGGTATATGAATGAGTCAGATGTTGTGACTCCGGCAATCGCAGGGGTGATTTTTACAAGGTTTCCTCTCAGTTTTTCACCGTAGTAAGGCTGTGTACAGTGTGAAGTGGACAATCCGTTGTCATATAAGTGAAATACCCTTGAGTACAACATTAAACATCAATCAAACAAACAAACAATCCATTTCTTATCTGTGCTTGGCAATACTACACATTTCGTCAAATGTATGAAATAACCTAGGCTTAAGTATACAGGCCTGTGCTGTAATCTTTTCTGGCAGAGCCATAAAATCCGTCCTCTCAATTTCTGTGAGATAACCTAACATTTGCTTTTTCCCCAGATGTGGTGATTTTTTAAGTACATGTACATAAATATGTGTCCTTGTGAAAACTTAAGCAAAATTGCTTTAAAATACAGTCTTCTTTGATAATCAGATGACAGAGTTTGTCAAAATCTGTGGCAAAATGCAAATTTGGAGCAGACTGCAAACAATTTGGGAAACCTATAAATCAGTCCTCCTAAATTAAGTTTGCATAACCATGGGGAAACCTCGTTTTGTAAATTCTCCCTAACATCACATGCCTGGATATGGTGTGAAACCCCAATGAAACAAAAACACTATTTTCTGTTGGATTAAATCGAAAATCATATAAACAGACCACATATGAGCATGGTGCCTATCAATTCAATCAATCAATCAACAAGTACACTGGTACTAACCAGAAAACCCTGAGATCTAATGTAGCTATATGATTGTTCCACCACCTTGTTCAAATTAGAGATCTGTTTGTTGTGTTAGGTCTGTAAAGCTCTGTTGATATTCAAGCATGTGCCAAGCATATGTTCTGTTCATTAGTTAACAAGCTACTATGTACTGTGTTTTTTAAAGCTTGATTCCTCCATTTGTAATTGAAGAGTTCGTCTGTTGATGTATGCTTTATGCTATTATCTCGATTGCGTTATATCTCTGCCTGTCTGGTTAAATAGTTTGCCTCCTGGGTTCATTTTATTATTTGACTATTTACTTCAAATCTGTTATTGCCTAATGAAAGAGCTTGCCTCCTGGGTTCATTTTATTATTTGACTATTTACTTCAAATCTGTTATTGCCCAGTTAAAGACCTTGCCTCCTGCGTTCATTTTATTATTTGACTATTTAATACAAATCTGTTATTGCTCAGTTAAAAACCTGATTTATAGGGTTTATGATATCATAAATTTGCCTAAGTTAGTGGCTGGAGGGAGCTTCCTGTTGCCCTAGTGCTTTCTGAGTTAAAGAGGCTAGATGAGGAATGTCTTTGTATTGTCCTGTATGTGACCTGTGATGACTTGTTATGGGTGTTGTGATGTGGCAATTGCGGGGGTGTTTTTACAAGGTTAAATCTCGGTTTTCCACCGTAATAAGCGAAGAAGCAGTGTGAAGTGGATGATCTGTCGTCCTATAAGTGAAATACCCTTGAGTAAGACGTTAAACCCTAATCAATCAAACAAACCAATTAACAGTGTAAAAAACATATGTGAGGGAAAATATTCAATTTTGAATGATACTAATCATGACAAATTGACTTCTATAGCCCCCTGTTTTATTTAGCCCTCATTCTGAAGCCAGTATGTCTTTCATGTACAGAGATACTCCTTTACTTATAGCCTTCTGGCTAAGGGCAGTTTGATTGAAGACTAGCAATGCTGCCTTTACTTACTACGGGTGGAAAAATTAACTTTCCAACATAATTGAAATGTTTCACATTTTTGTTATACTAGTGTCAATTATTGTTGGGATATACTGCCATTATATAGTGAAACCTTTTTAAGCATGGCATAAAACAGCAATCCATTCATCACTGTAGAAAACTTTTCTCTCCAACAGAGCAAAATACTTTTAACGTTTATAACCCTATTTTTTTTAAATTATCGTTTATCTGGCATCATGTTGTGGTCTCTTGCCCGCAGCCATCACTTTGTGGTTAGCGAGCACGCTTTCTAAGCATACTTTGATGTACCCTTCACAGTGTTGAGTCCGTCTTTTGACCCTCAGGTATATGAGTGAGTCAAGAGATGTGGCTCCATTAGTAGCAGGGGTGGTTTCCTCTCGGTTTTCCACTGTAAATAGGCAAGGAACAGTGTGAAATGGACAATCCGTCACCTTATAAATGAAATACCCTTGAGTACGATGTTAAACCCCAATCAATCATACAACAAACATACCATGGCCTCAGATCCGTTATCTTATTCAAGCCACCTTTTAAATAAGTCCAAGACATTTTACAACCTGTTGTGGTAAGTACGGACTTACTTTTGTGTCAAGACTACACCATAAGTTTTATTTCTTTTTTATACTAGAATTATCTTTTTGGGATTCCTTGAATTTCTGAATTAAAGATGCCATGAAGGAAAAAGTTCATTAGTTAATTTTTTGGGGGTTTACTCAAGAGTCTCAGGTGTGTTATGTCTTAGGAAAAACATGAAATGAATTATGTCTTACATCATTTATTCTATTATTAGTTTCAGCTATGTAAGTAATATATGATATCTTTGCAGAACTAGAAGTTCCATAAAATAGTGTAAACACATTTTTTTAATGTTATTATTTCTTATAATAGCATCACATGTGCTAGAACAAACATCATATCTAGAAGAAAAATAAGGTACACAATCTTTTCATTTATGAGTAGCAAATAAGATTAACTAGAAAGAGCTGAGACGCAAAAACATACATAGAAAAAGCCAGACTTCTAGTTTATAAACGAAAGTACAGAAAAAAAGGGGGGAAAACAAAAAGGCGAAATTTTCCCCTGGCAGAATGCCTGGCAGCAGTTTCTGGATATTGATAGTAAATTTGCGTGCTGTTTTCACGTCTTGATATATGTTTATTTGCTTTCTCCTGGGTATGTACCCTAAAGAGAGCAAGTGTTAGGATTTGACAGCATTACCAGGTCCAAGTGTCTTAGAATTGACAAACGCACTGACTAAAGGCAACATTTTGTGGTATTTATTGAGAAAAAGCTAATAATCAGCAAATTCCCCCAACTCACTGATCCGACTGGTTCACAAACTTGAAGACATGTATGTTCTGTTCTTATTCCCGATTATCAAGAAGGGTTAATGGTAGAGCTTTGTCTTTAACACTGAGCCTATCTGCATCGTGTGTTTGAAGATTGATCGCCTGCCAAGTTAAACTATTGTCTTATAAACGGATTGTCTCCCTTGCTGCTCAATATGAATGGGAAGAGAAATAATAGTTTGATTGGTTGTCCAATTGGGTTGTACATAGTTGTTGCCATGCTATCTCTGATCTAAGGAGCCAAATGAAGGCACTATCTGGTGATTGTAGAGTTGGGTTCTCATGGGAACTGCTATACGCAGATGACCTACTACTTATTACAGATAGGGCGCCAGATGCTGAGGCCAAGTTCAGAAGATGGGAAGAGGGCATG
>JARFOD010110159.1:0-15534 GCA_031763545.1 Mopalia muscosa
CTCGCAGAGGATTTAAAACCCTCGTGCGAGCCATCTTTCCAACAGCGTTCCCTGGCTACAGCGCCCTCTGCTCAAAGAAAACAATGACGACAGCGAGAGTTACCTCCCTTAGACTGCAAAACCTACGTTTGGCCGCTACACTATCCACATTGGAAAGACGACCAGTCCCTGACCTGGCGCCTAGAAGAAGTCATACTCTAGCCGGCTTGCTTGAGGAGCCCAAGAAGGAGGTGAAGAAAGAAGAGGAGGCCGATGTCGGACAGCTTTATATCACTCAACATCCAGCGGCGCTCCCTGAGGTGAGGACACTCTCGGCGGTTAGCCGGGCGGCTCTCCTCTTTACCCTCGGTACCTGGGGACAAGTCGACAGACTCAGGGCGTCGTGTGCTAGCCCCCATCGCGGCACGCTTCTCCAAGAATCCTTACGTCTGAGTGAAGAGGAGGTTGACCGCTACCTTGAGGCATTGACCATACATCAAATAACCGAAGAAGCATTAGAGGCTATGGCGGCGACGGCTGCGCTCAAGTTGGAGGCCCTAACTGACTCCCTTTGATATCTTCTCTTTCTTCCTCCTCGTTCCTCGTCGTCGTCCATCTCTAAATCTTCCAACAGAGTCCACGGCTTTGCTGCTGGTAGGGTAAGCCACCGTTTAAATACTACAGCCGCAGGGACCCCCGTGCTTATCAGCCTCCGTCTTTGATGTCTTCTGGTCGTTCTATTCCTCTTCTAAACAAGCTGGCCGGCTAGGTTATGTCTTCATCGTCGTCATCCTCATCCTCTTCTTTCTCTACATCCCCCTGGTCTTACTTCTACATCGACGCCTTGGTCTCCAGGTAGATGCTGCTCTCACTGAGGCTGTTGTACCTCTTGGATGTGCATTCATTTTATACTCCGGTAACCGTGGTGCTGCCATTCGACTCCTCAGTGACCGTATCAACCTCCTCCTCCTTCTCCTTGGTCGCCTCCTCCTCCAGGACAATTCTGCTACTTACACCACGGTCTCCAGCTTCCCTTGAGAGTCATCTGACACCCAGCAGTCGACGTTCTCTACATTCCAAAGGCCCATTTTAGGGCCACCCAACTCTTCCGAAAAAGGGCTCTGTTCATATGCAATACCAATCTAACACCAGATCCCACACACACCTTGCCTTCAACCTACACATCACCACCCCCAGCACCACAAGACACAGACCTAACAGACCACCCGCATGCCTACCTAGGGACACACGTTCACCTGTAGGCCAGCCTGAGTACATACAGACGTAGAGGGTACCATGTTGATGCACTTTCATACCTATGACCATAGCCTGTAACGTTCACCTGTAGTAAACTAGGACACCCTACAGACATGATGGACGCCATTTTGATGCACCTTAATACATATTAACGCTGCCTGTAACGTTAACATGTAGTAAATAATTACTGCATAAATACATGAGGGGTGCCAAAATGGCACCCCTCACGTATTTATGTAGTAATTATTTACTACATAACGCACAACCCTTCTTTATTATGTTATAGCAAATACGACCTCTGCTGCTCATACTATACTACTATCCGTCATCATACAAGTGAAATACCATTGCGTTTCCAGTGTAATAAAGTAAGGAAAAGTGGGAAGTGGACAATCCGTCATCATATAAGTGAAATACCATTGAGTTTCCAGCGTGACAAAGCAAGGAAAAGTGTGAAGTGGACAATCTGTCATCATATAAGTGAAATACCCTTGAATACCACATTAAACCCTAATCAAACCAACAAACAATCCATATATTGGGTTTTTTGTGAGGAGGCGATAAAATCTTCACGCTTTGGTTGCAGCGTTTGAGCTAAGGGATTCGGTTATATTCGTTATATGTATTGAGTCCTGATATGAAGAGCTCTTTTGAAAAATCCGTTTGGGTCCATAGAGGAGGTACTATACATTCCTTGGGTTTGAGTTACAGAGTTCGAGTGAAGTCAAAGTGAACCAATGACTCGGGCTCAACCCACATCTTGTTGATATTACTAAGAATTCGATACAGTTACTACATGGGGATTGAGCTTGAAGGTGAGGAATTCTTAGCTCTTTCTTTCTGCAGTCTGATTTCAGGTTTCTTCTACAGCCATTCAACTGACAAAGGTTAATGACTCATTTATTCCAATTTACCAGATTAAAGTTGATGACACTTATTATCAGTAAACACACCTGCAATTAAACACAACAAAAACATATAAAAATAATCAACGTAGGCCCCTTTATTTCAATTGGGCGTTACTTTCATGAGTGGAGAGAGACCAATACAGAATGGGACTACGAATGAAAATCCGTCTAACAGCTGCTCCAGAGCTAATAAATAAATCAGCGCAGTTAGTTTATTGTTTCATGTCGTAGTGTAATCAAGATGGCGACGGATGAACAATGTACAACATGTATAACACCGATGTGCTTTATTCAGTAAATACAATGAATAAAGTTTTTCATTGACAAAACAAAATGTAAAACAAACACCGTTATTTTTCTGCCATTTGTATTGATATGGATGTGGGAAACGTCGTTCTAACTTTTTATATATCGAGTGTTTCAGTCGGTTCGGATTTGGTTTTAAACATTACAAACTTCGATCAGAACATTTCGATGTGCACGCAGAAACGTATAGGCCTAATGGTTGGACTAGCTGATAGGAGGTGCTTATCCATTTCTGGTTGCATCCCGCATCTGAACCAAGAGACGAAAACTTTGAAGTGTAACGATTCGACCCCAGTACTCTGCCTCGCCCCGAAAACTTAGCTCTAAAATAAAGTTAACAATTCGATCCCAGTACTCTACTTCCCCCAGCAAATGTGTACAAACGAAGGCCTATCTGGCTTACAGAAACATAATTTAGTATTTTTGTGTTGTCACAGAATCAAATGATACTAGTAGGCCCTAATACTTTTTTTCTTAATAAGCGAAAATAATCTGCTTTCGTTAATACCACCTCCGAGTTTGTAGGCCACATTTGGATTGATATACTGGTACGAGAATATAAATGGCTGCAATCAGCTACCGTAGTATTAGAAAAAAAAAAATTGAATTTATATATTCCTCCAGAGGATATGTGGACTGCAGCTCAGGTAAGCCAATAACACATCTTGTATGTTAAAATGTTAAAATAGCAGCGGCATCCTGACTTTATTAAGCTTTGTTTGATTGGGGTTTAACGCCGTACTCAATGCTATTTCACTTATATGACGACGGATTGTCCACTTCACACTGTACCCAGCCTTATAACGGTGGAAAACTTGAAGAAACCCTCGTAAAAACCACCCCCACGATTGCCGGAGCCACAACATGTGACTCGCCGCTCATATACCTGATGTTCCACAGACGACTTTATTTTGGTATTTCTGCATTCTTGCCCCGCACTTAGAATAGAATAATTGTAGGCTTTCTGTGGGATTCTTCATTAAATTCAATGGTTTTGAATTCAATTATTGAAACAACTAAAAATTTAAAATCGTGTCAATCAAACTTAAACACCTAACGAATCAATCTTAAAATGAAGAAAAGACGGCCAATGTTCCCTTCATTAGACAACGCAATAGTCATAACACAAAAGATCGACTTTAGTCGTCGGATTGCTTCGGTTTAAGTTCTATGTCTCTTTTTTAATTACAAATTAGCGCACGTCTGTTTGTTTTGCTGTTTTGTGTTTATAACATGGCGGCATTACATTCCACATACGCAATCGTATTCTCGCGAGAGTTCTATATTGGAGAAGACTAAGACAACTCTCGTACGCCATGACAACCCATCGCGCATTAATTTCCGCCAATTAATGGAGCAAAGTTTGCCACAGATCAGCAAAACAAGATGGCCCAGGTGTATCTTGGAGTCAATGGCTCGACGTAGGAAGTATAGAATCGGTTATATTTTAGAATGTCATATTACGGCGAATAACTTAAGAGCCACTATGCCGCAAATGTGAAACAGGAAGTGGTTTGCCCATTTGAAACGTGAACTATCCTTGAACTGTGTATAAAGCCAGCAAAGCAATTAGCTAGAGGCCTGTATTTTTGAAGAACCAGTTTAACAAAAACAAGGAAATGGCCAGGCATTTTATTAGCCCCTAGCGCAGCGTAAACAAAATGAATAGACCTTTAAACAATTGCGCATAACTCATTCAATTTTCGACACAGTTGAATAAACACAAAAATGTAATTTAGTTTCGAAATGGGGGATTAGTGATTTTATGACGTCATTCCGATTGTTACATGCGATAACATTTAAACATACATATGGATACAGTGTTATCAGAACCGAAACTAGCAGCATCAGAAAAGTACTAATGAACAGTAGGTAATAGTTAATAAATGTAGCATATTTTGTTGAAGGCCATGGGTGGCAGGTTAGCGTGTTGGTCTACTGATCTTCCTTCAAACAGAAAAAAAACATCTTCTTCAGTTTTATAAAATCATCAATTATAAATGCGAGGAAAGACGTAAAAAACAACTAATAAGGAAATGTATCCAAACAAAATTTTCAACTTATGACCAGGGAAACTCGGTACGTCATTTCTGCTTCGAACGCTTCATCAAAGGGAGCATTTATTGATGTAGGCAGACTTGTCAATCGTTCTCTGTCTTGTTATCTGCAAACACGATGGTGGTCTGTTTGAAACTTTTGCAAGCCAATATTTTTTCCAACTAAATATACCAATGTTAATTTTTTGATTGTAGGCTACAAAAGGTTTCATAACCAGAAATATGCTTCCAATATAAGTACATGTAAGATACACACTGCTTGTCGTGGTCGCAGCATTTGGTATAAACGTATTTGTGACGCTGTGAAATTTCAAATGCTGATTTATCTCCTTGACAAAAAAGAAAACATCCAGTCAGTTATAGTCAGCCATGATGACTTTCAATTCAATATAACGTCTCACCTTCCTCATGGTCATGTTGCCGTTTATATGAATGCAACATTAAAATCTAAAAGGTGAGACGTTTTTTTAAGAAGTTGATGGTGTGTATGTTTGTGGCATTCCAAGTAGCTTTCTTTATTGATATTGTGCGTGTTTACATTGAAAAAGCTATGGATGACAATAGGTCTAGATTGTCTCAGTTATATAGCTTTCTTCTATACTGGGTATTGCATATGCTTTACTCTCGTGTTAAAGTTAAAAAGCATTACACATACAAGCGGTAGTATTTTCAAAGTGCTATACTGAAACATGTTTATCAAAATGACCATAGCAAGGGGTAGCAAACTTGTTTATAGCTGCATGCTAAGGAAGGATGCATTTATGTAACCCTAAAGCTGGCCGATGTTTCATATCGGAAATTTATTGTTTATCAGTAGGCCTATTGTCCATGTAGCTTTATAGTATACATGGATTAATTAATCAGTGTAAGCACAATGTTTAAGAGATGATGTAGTGGAACTACAAAGAGCCACGCGAACAAAACCATAGGCTTAGAACTGTACATCATCTTCTCTAGCCAAAGGTAACTATTCCGCGCTAGTCTGCATTTGAACCCTTGGCAGATAATTAATGTACAATGAGAGTTTTAGCTACGCCATCTGGCGGATAAAGCGATCAGGTTTTAGTTAACTCCCGCGGTTTACAGTTACATTCGCCGCAATTTTCACAAGCCAAGTTTTCTAATAACACAACATCTGATTGGATGCGTAGAAGTTCCTACGGCACGTAAATGAGAAAAAAGTCTGAAGCCCCCCGTCCCCACTCCCACACCCCCAGTTCCGCGGCCACTCGGTGTTACTTCATCGCATACCCAAGGTCTTCATCCAGGGGGACAAATATAGGCCTACTATTTCTTTGGCGGCTCCATTCGGTCGAATGGTATGCGCCATGACTATATTCGCGTAGGTATATGCCTCACATAAAACAAATGTAAATATACTAAAATGGTACCGGGTACAGTTATTGGATGTAGATAGGTTAGGACTTGGGCTGGGCTGAACAGCTATGACATTAATTACTTATCATAGAATGGTATGGCCTTTTTAAAATAAATTGAGGGAGAAATCAGTAATTCAGATCGTGTATGCTTTTATTTCACATATCTACAATAGAGTTCCACTCACTTTCGTATTTTACACTTGTGAAAACGATTTCCACATATGTTGAATTTAGCTGAGGTTTAACTAAGATATGTCGAATACGGTGTTTTCCGGCTATGACGTCACGACTACAGAGTGACGTCTCTTTGCGACATGACGTTGCCACTTTATGCCTGTCTATACTTTGACATCGCGGGTTGTTAATTTTCAGGAAAATATAGCTTTAAAATACTTCTGTAACTTTTGTAAATTTTTATACTTTAAGCCATGGAAAAAGGAAATTCATATAGTTTTGTGAATGATCGTGTGTTTATTTGCAATATTCCCGATACCGCATGCACATGTTAAAAATCATAGATTAGCCCTCCCTTGGCGTAAACCGATGACGTTATTTATTAATAAGGGACGTCCCTTTGTTATCACAACGTCATAACTGGAAACCCCCGTATTCTTTTTCACATATGTTGAATTATTTGTACATGTATTTGTACAGTTCCTGGTGGAGGAAAGCAAAACTTTTCGTTGCCAAAAAAACAAAAATAAGAAATTTGTTTGTAAAAGTACGTGGATATTTAATTTAAGGCGGGCCAAATTTTCCCATACACACATTAACTAACGCGTATATAACTGATTCCTTTATATATCAAACAATGGTACAATATGTGGTATTACTTCCACATATATTGGTGCTAAAAAACATAAGTGAAAAGCACTTACGTTTTCCTTCAGACGCCTATATACACTAAAGGCAAATATAGGTGTAGCGCTTAATATTTTCAAAAGAATTTCTCGTTATTGTTGTTTAGGTACTAATGCGGATAGCTTGAAAAAAGCTTTAACTCAAGGAGTCTATTCATAATTTCATAGACCTTTATGCTATGGGTGTATACTTAAATTTTATCCAAATATGAACTAAATTTTTACTATTGAATTTACTGTGCATTTTTTTATCAAAGATGTTATTATCAATGTCTGTAATTAGTCATAGCACGGTAGAATTTAGTTCACACCCATTCTGTGTTACACCCAGCCGTATAAACACTGCATGTAAAAAAAAACCTTAACAAAGTTATAGAAACACTTCCATAACGCCTTTAATATGGAATTTCCCTTAACTTTTGTTGAATTTTTCGTTTCCTAAAAGGTAATCTATCAATATGTTTGGAATAATCCTTGTCCTTAAGACAAATTTCACGTCGTATTCCTTTAAATTTATGGAATATGTTTTCCCCTGTATGCTATAGGTCTACTGAAGCTTGGTGTAGCATAGATGTCGTCAATTGTTCCAGCGATTTGTTTGTGCAAATAAACGGCATCAGAAGTAAACCACTTTGCAAATAATATCACAGACGAAGTCGATTTACCTTTTTAAGTTTCTTTCCTGTATTCTTCGCTTGGCGCATGCCTGTGTAGGCCTATATATGCCATAACCATAAGATCATCCCGAATAGGCAACCCGAGCCCCATTCGCCATAATCTCGCGAGATTCTCGTACAGCTGTGATGAATTTTTATTACAGTATAACACGCAAACTTAAGTTAGGAATACATTATCGTCTGATATCGAAACCGATGTAAAAAATGTAATCTTTACTCAACGCGAACTATGCGCACCCATCCATCAAAATAAACGAAAAAAAAAAGAAGATATATCATAATGGCCACGATATGACCGCAGGGATGGTGTTGCACAGTAGGCTACATTCGAGGGCTGATAGGTATTCCCCCCTCCCCCCCCCCCCAAATCCACTATATATATTGCGAACATCCTCTATATATATTTTGAACATCCGCTATTTATATTTTGAACATCGGCTGTATATATTTTGAACATCCGCTATATATATTTTTAACATCCACTATATATATTTTGAACATCCGCTTTATACATTTTGAACATACACTATATTTTTTTTTTAAAGTCCACTATTTATATTTTGTTTAGCTCCGCTATTAGCTGATATTCTTGATAAATGAAGAAAAAGACAAATTTATTAGTATTTGAAGCCCACCGAAAGCGAGAAGAGAGTTTTCTGGAGACTGTAAAATCTTTATTGAACGTGGGCTATATGGGTACTAAATCATTAGTCATTACTGACGTTTAAATTAATTTGTATTTGGATTGTGAACAGCTCATTGTGTTATAATGTATATTAAACAAAAACCACCTAAACATTTTAGACATATGTTTTGAGGGGCTAGCTATATAACGGTGAATCATTTACCTCCATGTATGCACCACGATTAAGATAGACGGGGCGTATAAGGCTAGGTGAAAGGAATTTGCCCCATGCATTGTGCTACCCAAAATCGTGATCATGCAGGAATAACATGCGCAATACTGTCGATGATTTTTTAGTGATAAGCTATCTACTTGCTGTTCTGGGCTGGTAGGCCAATTCATAAAGCTACTTAAGTTTTTCGTAAAGTTAGTAATATTTTTGCCAAACGTCAGTGTATCTTCCATTGAAAAAAAATAAATTCAAAATAATTCAGTTTACATTTATCAGTGTCACTTTATATCTTTTATTTAGGAGCATACAAAGTTGCTCAACTGGTGTTTGTTATTAAACAATTATGTATTTTTGAAAATTCTCTAACTTTTCTTAACTTGAAATACTTAAGTAGCTTTATGACTATGGGCCCTGGGCAATAGGTAATATTGATATATTTTTGACAGTAGAGAAAGAAAATTTTTCTTCCCGTTTCCGGGTTTAAACTCGAGTCTGGCAAGTAGGGCCAGCAATCTAACCGACTGAGCTACAGAGGCTCATGACAGAACAACAACTATTTTTTTTCCGAGTTAGGGCGGCGAATTTCTTCCTACGGGATCGTCCCTAATATTTTTTTAAAAATTACACACAAATTGAAATTTTTGCTTTTTCTCTTAAGGGAACAAATGTGTATCAGACCATTGTGAAATTCAATAAGCTGTCAAAATTGAAAATAGAGATATCAACACACCCGGGAATTTTACGTGTAAGGCGGAAACATACGTATATACAGCGTGTCAGCGTTCATCAGCAAATGAATGGAAGACGTTCAGCTTTGTCCACTATGTATAAATGTATGTTGACACAAACCACATAGATAAGGTTAAATTTTTTGTCCATAACAAAAAAAAATAAATAAATATTAAAATTATAGGGTATAATGAAATTTCCAAACGGTACTCGGATTTCGAGCAAAGGGATGGGGGGGCAGTGCGAAAAAAACAGTTTGGGAGTGTCAATGATGTGTGATGGGCGTGTTAAGCACACGTGATGTAGGCCTACGCGTCAATCAAACGTGATGGGCGTGTCACATGTATCCCTAAAAAATCCCACAAAAACAACAACAACATATCTTCCAATAAACAGAAAAATATCACAGACCATCATTAATTTACCGTTTTGTAATTTTTTATCTAGCAAATTGGGTGGGTTTTTTTTTTCATATATTTTCCATTGTATTTCAGCCGGTCCGAGTCAGAAGTGGACAGCCGTCGTCATATAAGTAAAAGGCCCTTGAGTACTATACATCAAACAAACAAACAAACAAACAAACAAACAAACAAACAAACAAACAAATAAACACAAATCAAGCTAACATTTTCTTACTTTGAACTCATCCTGTAGTTCAGAACATTCTGCGGGCCATATAACCACGGTCGCCTGGCTTGTAAGTGTTTGATAGTGAATAAAATAGGCCTACATATTGAAATAATAACGACAAACAACTTGTACATTTTGATGGCACAAGCTATTTGTCGTTATTATTTCAATAATTTGTTAAAAGTAAATAAAATACATTATTTAAAAACGTTTTTTAAAAAGTTTTGTTTTTATCTAAATTAAAAGGTTTGAGACTCATTTAGAGTCGATAAATATACAATATAGCAAGAAATAAAACATTTAGTTTAGTTTATTCATAATAAATGTACGGATTTGTCCCGATCTATACGTTAAACCAGAAGTCAAGATGCCCAAAACAGAGTCTTATGAAAAATGAGTTTCTGAACCTTGTGTATAGTATATAGTTCAGAAAATCTATTTACAAACCGCAATGTTGGAGTGCTAAAAAGGCTCTCACAGTTGTATGGTGTGCTCGATTAGACTGATAATAAACGTTTATCTCACAGTTGTATGGTGTGCTCGATTAGAATGATAATAAATTTTTATCTCACAGTTGTATGGTGTGCTCGATTAGAATGATAATAAATGTTTATCTCACAGTTGTATGGTGTGCTCGATTAGAATGATAATAAATGTTTATCTGACAGTTGTATGGTGTGCTCGATTAGAATGATAATAAATGTTTATCTATCACCTATGTTACTTATCTAACATCCGTCATCACTACCATTGTTAAACCAAAGGTAGTGTTGTTTGTATTCATGTTTTATGAACTCGATGCCCAGTATTGGGCCTGAGCTAAATAAACAAATGTAAAAAATCTGAATCATATATAAACCTAGCAAATTTGATATGATTGTACAAAACACAACTGCATACATGACGAGTGTATAACAATAGTAGGCCATATAAAAACTGCTCGGAACCGAAAATATATGACAGTTTACTGCGAATTCTCTAAACAGCGCCGAGTATAATTGATATTTTTTTGTACAGAAACTTTTTCATCCCGACTTAAAATATATTTTTGTAATGAATTTTTTGAGAGAGATTTGCCTACTTTTATTTCATTTTACCATCGCTTTCACGCTTCCGTAGATTTGAGATATGTAAAAATGAAACGAAAAATGTATGTCATATAATATAAAGGCGACGTTCGTTTGACGTACGAGGAGATGTCCCTTAAAGAAAATTCAAAGAGTTTACCGAGAGGGTGAAGCGAATAGTTAACAGTCATTGTGAAGACCGGGAGACTGAAATGGAAAAATACTGCGGCCAGACAGAGAGCTGATAATTTGTGACAGTATAGGAACATTAAAGTTAAATAGTGAATGCACAGATATGGCTTTCGCTGTTTAACTTTGCATATTATAATTTTATGGGAGATAAAAGTATAATGCCGGCCTCATCTGGATTCGAACTCGGGGCCCAGCCTAGCCGAGTCTGTCCGTTTGCATCTTATATATGCTTGTATTCGTGAAGGCGTATGTGGATTTTTAAAAGCGTCAAAGAAACACTTGTTCATTCACTTTTTTTATTTACTCTAAAACGTTATTATATACCCTGTTGCAATGCATACCCTCAATTAAGGTGTACCGCTTCATCAGTTATAAAATTTAAAAAAAATGTATTGAAATAGCCATCTATCAGGTGTATCTATATCTATTTTTTTTTAAGCAGGTGCATGGTTTGAAGGAGACCCAGGTGTTTTGCTGTCTGTTGGACCTATACGTCTATTCAATATGAAGTGTGTGCTTAAAATTATTCCAAAAATTACAATTGAAAAAGACTCTGCCCTGACACATTTCATAGAACTGAGGCTCAGGCAAACTGTTAAATCTACATTGGCATGAAAAAAAAAGACACTTTAATTTAAACCAGATTTGGATGAAGGCAAGGCTCCCTTCAATTTAAGTTTTGGTACAAATATTTTAAACTTTAATAAAGATCTTATCTCAAGCGATACTCCCGGTTGCAATCACCTCTATATCCCTTGAAAGGTAACCATTACATCAACTTGAATATGGCGTCGACTTATCGTTTCTTCATTTTATAAAATGTGAGGGAGCGGGTGGGCCATAGCCCCGCAGAATACTCGCTTGGCTTCCTCGGTCAATCGTAAGAGGCGATAAAAGAAGTTGCTTTCCGTTGCCCTGGTGTTCGCAGAGGTAAAGGGTAATGGGACGCAGATTTGTTGTGATGTTCTGTATTTGTGGCCGTCGTCATATAAGTGAAATACCCTTGAGTACGACGTTAAACACCAATCAAACAAACAAACAAAACATAATTTAACGATTTTTGTACTGGGACCATTGCCCGACCTATAGATTCTTCATTGTCCAGCCAATCCCATGCTGTACGGCCATTCTTAACGGCATTGATCTATTACAAAGAGCCCGTTGAAGGGGAAATATGTCCTTTTTATGAAACGTATAAAGATGACAATAAACTTACTTCGTCATATTTACCATTTTGAGCCCAGCAGCCGTAACCATGTGTCACATCATCCGGTGTGACGTTCGTGTCCAGAAATTCTTCAAAATCCAGGAGAGTCTTATCACGAATGTCTTTCGCCATCTTGAGATCTGTCTCACTTGTAGCACAAAAAATGTTTTTAGTGAAATATGTTTCAGAAAAGTTAATGATGTAAGAATAGTTTAACTGTTGTTACCATAAAGCCACCCTTGTGCCTGGTTCCGGGTCCTAGTTATACCACTCAAGATTTTATCAACTTTTATACAATAGACAAAGTATGCTAGCCCAATAAGATCGCCCACATCAAAGAATAAAATGCTACTCTATGCAAGCTAAGTTAATGAGAATGGTTTTCTATTAAATAAAGGTCACAAGCACTAACAGTTTTCATGTCAGACGTGTTTATATAATTTACCTTGTTGGTTCGTTTTGTTTACACACATGCCAATTATTGTTTAATAATTTTTCAAGGTCAGTAGTATGGTTCAACTTTATAAACATAACATGTTGAGGTGGAAGCGTAGGCTACATCTCTAATATGTATGTGTGGGATGCTGTATTGATAACTGATACAAATGATATACCAGGCACCATTGGCGAATGGGTAACAAAAATGGAAACAATTCTATAACGCCTTTAATCTGTGCTTTTAGAATTTAGACATGTCTGTAAGAAACATTACTGTCCATATTTGAAAATCCACAAACCTTTTACTAATTTTTCTGATAAATTTGGATTCATTTCATGTTAACAGGGCAACGATTCTTATCAGAGCCCACTTTTGTGGGGGATACATACACCTCAACAACAACAACAGAGTATGTCTCCATGGTACTAGCGAGTCATTTATATGGCACATTCACTTATGGCCAAGGACAAATGGTCTAAATACTATAATATATTTCAATATAAGCTTCCATAAACTACGTCTTTCTTTCATCTACTTGATTGTGTAGCTTTTGCTTTCTCTTTATAAAGACCTGTTTTACCTTTAACCGATATGTTTTCAAATTCAAATAATAAATTATGGGCTTAGACCAGTACTGCCTTGAAGGATAACAGAGTGATTTAAGATCCCATACGGACTTAATATTATTTGTTATTCAGTGGCAGGCCTTATTTCTGAAGTTTTTGTAGGGCTGGATGTCGTATCCTTATTGCCTATATATATATATAAATCTATAAGATAAGTATACGCATCTTGGAAATGACAACAACAAAGCAGACATGGCAATAGATCCAACAGCCTGTCAGAACAAGAGGAAGTTCCGTCAAATGCCCATAAATAATCTTTGAAAGCCAAGAGTTTATTCCGAGTTATTCTGCATTACAACCTATGGCGGACCAACCGCATATAACCAAGTGCTACTGTCATCAGGCCATTGATTGGTTGCGGGGGAACTTTTAGGCGACCAGCCAGAGGTTGTGCTACGAGAGGACCCTGCTAGTAAAAATGACAGCGAGGGTCATTAATGAAACTCGGTGGGGTGTTGTCGAAAAGATGATATGTTCGAGATATTCAACCTACTTAATGAGAGTATTGCATATGTACCCACACATACAGACGCCGAATCTCCGTATATACGCCAATAGTGCTTTCTAAAGCAAAACAAAATGTCAAAACTTGAGTTTAACATTGAACATATGCTAGCATATGCTATGGTTACTTTATCCGCAGGAGGCGTATACATGTAGCTGTAATTCTATAGCTCGGAATGAAACTCCTGTCTAGAGAAGATGCCCACAAATATGCTATGTGGATTTCTCTCGAGAAAAACGCTGATTTGTTCGATAGTTTTTTTTACCGCCATGCTTTAGGGTTTTTTCCCACTCATATGACGCCCCCGTTCACCAAATCGGTGAAGCTAACCACACTCGGCGTCACTGACGACGATCAAAGAACAGACGTAATAATCAAAAGAGGCAACACAACATTACCTGTTAACTCCTTAGCTCTGAGAACCAATGGAACAGAAAATCCCCCACCATCCGTCCGTATGACCACCATTGAAGAACAACCATAGAACAACTTACATGCTATATAAAAGATTGTAAATGTATTTAATTAATAAAAAACAGAATGTCAAAAATACACTAGGAACAAGTCTGGGGTCATATATAAAGGAATACAATTAACATGTGTGCACATAGGGACACATTTATATGTTATGATGGTGAAAAAACAATGTAAGAAAGATTTAACGACATATGAACAAATATTTAACAGATCTTTGACTTTGCTGTTTAAAATAAAATGGAGGCATGAATAAAGTATGAACTTTGGCACATATGTATATCCTATAATGCATTTTCTTACAAATCTGTGATATATATGGGAAGTACAGACGATGTGGCTCTTGTCAACAACATCTAAAATCAATTGAACAATGACAAATGTCAAGATGTTCAAAATATGCCAAAAATGGATGAAGTCAACTCGTTCTGAGGAGTTCAAATTGTCATTCCAATGGGCTAGACAGGTTACGCTGTTTGCTTTCCGGTCTGAATATAATGACAATACATAATTTTCAGCTTTTCCTTTCGCTCTCTGGATAATAATATTGATGCTTTCAAACCAAACTTTCAGCACGACGGGGTACTTATTGGGGCACATTTCTAGTTAATTTTCTCAATCTACAACAATGCATATTTGCTTTTTATTTACGGCATAGCTGAGATATTAGAATCGGATTGGCTATGTGTTGTTCGCTCTGAAAAGTGTCCAAGACAACACTCCCTTGTTTGAAAACATAAAAACGAGAATAAATGACAAATAGAAAACAATTATTGTAAATTGAGCTGATATTATGGAATCAATCCATATTATAACATATATCACCAAAAGGAATAAGCAAAATAAAGGTTAGCAAAAAAGACCAAAGACTTGATCAAATACGTAAAATGATATATAAAACTTAGATCTGGAGGCAAGAATATTAAACATTTGAAACTGATAATCCATTTAACATCACAGCAAAACGTGAGTAAATATTTATTACAACAGAATGGTGTCCTTTAGTGGAATTGTGTATGCGCGTCAATTTAGTTGCCCAAGGAAAAATATCTTGCTTGTTTGTTTGTTTGAAAAAGTTTAACGTCAAGGATATTTCACTTATATGACGATGACTTGTCGCTTCATACTGTTCCCTACATAAATGCGATGGAAAACCCGGAGCAAACCTTGTAAAAATCACACAAGAAGTTGCCCGAACCATATCGTTGGATTTGCTCATATAAGCGATTATTGACACAAAAGCTCGTTCCTGTGAACAGTAAATCGTAGTAGGATTAGTAGGCGCACACGACATCAGCATGCCCATCTGCAGACCCAAAAATATCTTGCAATAACTCGCTAAGTGAAAATTGCCGTGTCCGTTTACGTCTGACAGCCCCTGGGAA